>BCLG01002243.1:39098-56688 GCA_001602295.1 Zoysia matrella
TGGTCTCTAGGGTGATGTATTGAGATTTTTAGAAATTGAGAGGTGTGAGAATTAGAGCAAAATTACGACATATTTGATTATACTATCAATTCCAGAATTGAATTGTGAGAATTGGCACTGAAAGCAAACTTGCTCATATACGGCGAAAGAAGGAAGGGGTGTGGTGAGTAATTAAGATAACATTTGGGTATTGGATGTTGACTGTAAATAGGATTGAAAAATAATAGAAACAATCTAGATACTTCATTTATCGAGAGATTTGCATATTTGGGACTTAGACAAATTTTCAAAGCACATTGTTTCTACTGGCAAAAATCCGAAAGTCTCTCATTTATCCGCTCATTAAATCTTAACCTTTTTATTTATTTCCTGATTCTAGTCATAGCCAATATTTTCCCTTTACCAAACATCATCTATGTTTAGGTGTCTATAGTTTTTTTTAACTATTTGTGAAGTTAAAAAAATGAGCTATGTGAAATGAACTATAGCTCCTCTGAATCTGTAAAGCTGGCCTACTCCACAAATTTCTAAGCTGTCATGTTTGACTAGCTCTGGTCAGCTCCTAAGAGATCTCAAACACACCCTAAAATTGACTTTTGATAAAGAGTAAAACTTTATTAACTAAAAAAATCATCCCAAATAAGACCTCATAGTTTTCTTTTTATGAAGAAGCACTTGCAAGAAGGATGTGAGAAATCCCAAGAACCATGAACCCATCTTCAGGAAGCCATCCTGTAGTTCAAGCATTTAACTCATGCTTTCGATTCACCCATACATGAGAGTCCACCCACCATAAGTTGATTCAGATTAAAAAAATGGAACATAATAATGGATTTTTTATTTTATATATTATACACACCAAGATTTGAACTGTAGTGGGTGATCTCACCAAGAGATACTAATCAACTGAGTTGCTGTCAGTTTGCAAAATTTTTATTAACTAAAAAAAAATTAAAAATACTTATTAAAAACCTAAAAAATAATCTAACTTTTTCTCTTATTATGTCACCTTCTAATTTTGTCTACATTAAAGCATGGAGAGTGTTGATACAACATACTGGTCCATGAGTCAATCTGATGCTTTCCTACATAAGTTCAAAATTGTCTGACGCTCCGCATTCCCTTAGATCAATTTATCATGGCAAAAAATGGCGCAGAAAATCAACTTTTCAGTGATACCGATGTGCAACAATATTCCACAAACATATTCATTCATAGAAGAGTACTGCCAAAGAATCCAGAACGCACCTGTGCATCAACAGAGACAAAAACATGAAAGTATCAAAGGGCCCCGTTACGCGGGGGCGTCCTCCCGCGCCAACTAACTAAGGGGCCTCCCTCGAAAAAAACAGATCGCGTCGGGGGGACCGTCGAGACGTGGCAACAGACGGCGCGCAGGGCCCCCACACAACGGGGCCGGAGACAAAATCCGCGTCATACATACCCGCCCTGTTTTCAGGCGGACGCGCCACCAGCAACTACGCTTCCTTCGGCACTCATCAGAGCGGCAAGCAACCGTAGCAGCAGCAGCAACTGTAGCGACTCGGATTGAATCAGGATTCACACGCTTCTCTTCCTCCGCCACCCGCGCCTCGCCTCCGGATTCTTGGCCAGTCTCGCGATCGTGGTTAGCCGTGCCCTCCTAGAGAGGCCACTGCCGACTCGTCGGTCACAACTTTCACCGCCTCTTGACCGACCTCTCGTTCACTCGATTCTGCATCCTGTGCAGATATGGTTAAGTTTGTTCTACGTGACACTCCGCTGCGACGGTGCTGAAGCTGTGACAAAAGAACCACTCCTAGAGAGGAAATCAAGCTGTGTGGGTAGCTTACCTCTTTGAGCAACTCGCTGAGCGATCTCCGACGACCGACATCAGCCGGCGGGACCACGTCGGCCTTCACCTTCTCCCCTTCAGCCACCGGCGGGTCCTCGACGACCAGCGGCGGCTCGCTTTGGACCTTGAGGTCGCCGGACTTGGTCGCGCACGCTCCCATGGCCGCCGCCTCCAAGCCAATCAGTGTCGATGTATGGCAGGCTAATTGGCAGTGGGCAGGCGTGGGAGGGAGCAGACAGCGCGCGTGGACCTCCTCTGATTGCTGCTCCTGCTGCCTCTACTAGACGAGAGGCATATGTATATCAGTACATGTGGTGTAGTGGCCGGTGAGCAGAGAGCTCCGCCGCCGCAAGGCCCGCAACGGCATTACCAGCAGTTTAGTTTTCGTGTCGTGCTGCTGGGCACCGGATATGCCGTTACCTGCTGAGCATCTGCCAGAGTTTCCAGGCTGCACACCGGGCATGGCATTATCGATTTCTCGTTGCGTTCTTGTGCCATGGCTCCTTCTCGGCACGATGACTTACGACAGGTGGTTAGTGGAATCATTTCGTTGCAATCATGTACTTACTCAGGATAATCATAGATCAGAGAACATCCAGTCTGTCTGATGACAAAACTGCTGGGATGGATAATCATAAAGCTCCCTGCTTCAGAGAACACCAAGGGAGAGCAGTTTCAGAGAAATTTCGACATCTCAGGTGCTCTTGTACTTCTACAGTAAAGATGCGGTAAAAAAAAAGAAGGGTAAACTGAAAATTTCAACAAAATCAGGCACCAAGTCTACCACGTCAGGATGCAGTAAAGAATGGATGACAGTTGTCGTCGTACACCAATTGCCAAACCAAAAGAAGAACCTGCTTTCAGTTGTAGCAGAAAATGATTAGCTGAAACCACAACCCACTTCTGTTAGTGAAGGGAGAGTATCGATATAGCATACTTGTACACGAGTCAAGCTGATGCTTTCCTAAACATCAGTTCGAAATGATTCCATAAACTCTGCACCCCCTTAGATCAATTTATCATGGCAAACATGGTGTAGAAAATCAGTTTTTCAGCGATACCGATGTTTAACACCAACACTATTACACAAACAAATTCAAGCAGCGATTGATTTCACATATCACTGCAGGAAGGATCGGCCAGGACAGACCTCCAAATAACTGCAGATATATCATATGAACGAAAACAGCAGCGAACAGTGGAGGATATAAACTGAGATGTCAACAGCAACTTACAAAAACACAGCCAATCGCAGAAAGAGGAATAAGAAAGTAATAATAACACTAAGCATCATATTTAGATGTCAAACTTTACCCTACTGTAAACACTTAAACAGCTAAAAGAGTCATTAACTTAACCGATATGCAGTTAGCTAAGATAAAACTTTATGTAATATCCTAATATGTAAGGTACTGCAAAAAAAATTAAAAAAAAAAAGGATTACCACCAACTCTAGAGTTTTTAGTTCTACCATTTGCATTATGCAATCATCAAATCCTCTTTGGTTTGATACCCATCTCTATTTCCTTAAGCTTCAGCTCCAGCTCCATATGCTTATTTTCCATCGCCATCTTTTCATTCTCCAGCCTCATCTTCTCCAATTCCCGGTCCTTCTCCTTGCTGAACCTGAGCCACTTCAAATGGCGCAGCTCAATTTTCAACATCTGGGCTTTTATCTTCAGATGTTCTTGCTCGATTTGATTTGAATGAATACCCCTTAGATTCTTCTCAGCAGCTGCACCGCCAGATCCTTCAAAGAACATTTTATTCATGTCAATGGCGGCAACTTCTGACAGATGAGACCCATAATGGGTCTTCTCATGATCATGCTTCAGCTTCTTAGTGTTATGACCTCTGTGGTGTCGATCCCTAGCATTAGCTTCATCATTGTACTCGTCGTCTTCATCATCGTCATCAGAAACAAATGCTTGATCATATTCATCTTCGTAACCAAATGAAGTCTTCGTTCCCTGCTCATGTCCACTCCTAAGCGCCATGCGCAGCGACTTCTGAAGAGTGGGATCATCAAGGAGGCAAAAGCGGTTCCTGTTGTGATAGGAGCACATCTCCTCATAGTGAAGATGCTTTGAATTCAGATGCTTCTTGGCCTCCTCCTTGAGCCTTGCAGAGAGGCTAATCTTTTCAAGAAGTGCAGGCTTCTCGACAATCTTACAAGCCCTTCCCCTGCCAAGGATCTCAGTCAGCCTCTTGTACCTCTTGTTCAGGTCGTTGAACTTGTCCTCGCACTGCTGCGGAGACACGGCGAATCCCCTCTCGGTCATCGCCATGGACACCGGCTTCCACTTGCCCTTCTTCTTGAGCACGGCGTGCTTCCTCCTCCCGCTGCCGGAGCCGTGGTCCGCCTCCACCTCCTCGTCGACGTACGAGACGGCCGACACGAGCAGCTTGACCATGTCGCTGGTCCACTTCACCCGGTGCCACTGGGAGGCGGCCGCCGCCGCTGCCGCCGTCTTGCCGTTGTCGTGGAGGCCGTCGTAGGCGTCCTCCTCGTCGCTCAGCGAGGTCTTCACCACACTCCTCAGCTCCTGCGCCGGATTCGGCTCGGGGACGGCGAACGCGCCCTGGTGAACCTGAGGCTGGGCGAAGTGGAACTGCTGCCGCCGCGGCTGCTGCATCGCCGGCTCCAAATCGAAAGGGGATCCCGGGATCAGGGCTCTCGGTGGCACGTTCCCCTCCATGTCCGACGAGAAAACACCCACCCCAGGCCTGAGCAGACCTCCGCAGTCCCCAAGCTTCCAACCCCTTTACAGTACTCTACTCACAAGAACAACACGGAACCAAAGGCGTTGCACGTTTTTGGAGCTTCCTGGCGCAATTTCTGGCCGGAAAAGAGCGGAAACAGCCCAAAGATTGCAGCTTTCTTTTGTAAGCGGCTTCACAAAGTGGTCTGCTGCCGCACGGCAACTATAGCTACGCAAGCCACATACAACCAAAGAAAAATCCCCCATTCTCGACCACGAAATTCACGGAATCGAGGAGGAAGACGAACTGAGAAGGACGCAGAATCATACCGAGGAAAAGGCCACTGGATGGCTGGAAATGTTGCAAACTCCAGCGGAGAGAGCAGCGCAGGGAGCCAGTCTCGGCGGAATCTGGACGGAAATAGAAGGGAGGCTCCGACAAATCTAGCAAGCGATCGGTGGCACCTGGCGACGAGGAAAAGTAATGCAATGTGCTAACAGTGTTGCAATACGTATCCTCGTTAATGAAGATGGTAAAGCACGGATGCTTCGAAAACCCCTCGTTAAAAATTGCAGAGGCGAGCGCGAGGAGGAAGAAGCATTACTAGCCAAGTTGGCGATGACGTGGCTTCGGTGCAGAGCATGTGGGCGCAACTGGAGTGCGCGCGCCACGCGCACATACACGCCCAGCGGGCCGTGCGGTTGACGAGGTGGGATCCAGTCCATTTAGATGGAAGATGCAGCCCGGCCCGCTGCAACGGCGTGTGGACCAACCGGACTGTTCAGCCCAGCGGGAGTTTCTCCCGATCTCGCCGGCGAGGCTGCTGCGGAGCCGACGGCCGAGGCAGTTCCGCGGTCCTGAGCTGCGCTGCGCCACATCGCTCGCAGTCGCAGCTACTCCTCGCGCGGCCGCATCTCCTCCTGACACCCAGTTTCGCCATTCTCAGCCGCTGCCGATGAGCTCACAGGCGCCGGAGCCCCAGCCCGCCCCTCCGCCGCCTGCCGTCCACCCGCCGATTGCAGGTTTCCTTTTGGTTTCCCCAACCCTGGTCTTGTAGACTTTCGTTGTGCTTACTTTGTACGGTTCCATGCCTTAGAGACACGAGTGGTTCCAGTACTGATAGAATACAGGGACGGTGTTTGTTGATGATGTAGGTTTAATGGGAAATACTTGTCATTTTACCTATTTTAATCGCCCGCTCAAATGATAAGAAAAATGATAGGCCTTTTTTTTTCCAATTCTCTAGAAACTTGCGGTGCAATTGGTGTTTACCTATTCCAGTTGTAGACTACTACAGATTGTACATTATACATTACTATGCACATGAGTTTACAGTTGCTAAGAGTCTGAAAAGTTTTTTTTTTTGTCTCGTGAAAAATAATTTAGGGGACAGAAATTCAGTGGATATTGAAGCAGTTCGAAGTGTTATCAGTTTCCAAATGGTGCCTGGGGATTATACACCACGTTTGGGTCAACAATTTGTTTCCAACGATGAGGCACACGAGTTCTATAAGAATTATGGGCATAAATTGGGGTTCAATGTCCGAAAGAAATATGCTAATAAGAGCAGGCAAACTGGTGAGGTGAGATCCAGTAAGTTTGTTTGTTACAAGGAAGGATTCAAAGCTCTAGATAAAAGAACCAATCATTCCAAGACTCCACAGCCTAATATAAGAACAGGATGTAAGGCTTGCCTGGTTCTTAGACGCAGCAATGATAATTCAAAGTATGAAGTCTCTGGTTTTGAGCCACAGCATAATCATTCTTTGTTGGTACCTTCGTGTGCTAATCCGTTGCAAAGGAAGTTAAGCGATTTGCAGTTATTAGAATCTGACAACCCCAGTAACCTGTCGTGTGCTGCTACTTTGGAAGAATGGCAGCACCCCCTGCGAACTAGAAGGCGGCAGGAAATCAAGCATGGAGAAGCTGCTGCTCTGTTGAACTACCTTCAGAACCGATCTCGATCTGATCCTTTATTTTATCATGCTGTACAGCTGGATGCTGAAGATAAAGTTGCTAATGTTTTCTGGGCGGATGCTAAGATGGTTACAGACTTTGGCCAATTTGGTGATGTTGTTTCCTTTGATATTGCATCCATGGGCAACATGAGCCTCCGGCCTTTTGCTTCGTTTATCGGTTTCAACAATTACGGGGAGACCATTTTACTGGGAATGGCACTTATGTATGATGATACTTCAGAATCGTTCCAGTGGCTGTTTGGCACATTCCTGAGTGCAATGTCTGGACGAGCACCTAAGACAATATTTTCATGTCAACATGCAACAATAGCAGAGGCGATCTCATCAGTCATGCCTGGTACATGCCATGCTCTGTGCACATTGCAACTGAAGCAGACTGCAAAATTAAACCTAAAACACCTTATTAGACGGGATTGTGATTTCATGAAGGAATTCAAAGCATGCATAAATGATTATGAGGAGGAGTTTGAGCTTCTAACTGCCTGGGAAACTATGATAAATAAGTATAGCCTTCATGGCAATGTGTGGTTACAAAATGTATTTGAAGAAAAAGAAAAGTGGGCCAGACCATACATGAAATTGACATTTTCAGGTGGTATGAAGAACACACAATTGAATAAAAATTTATATTTTGATGTTCGAGATTATTTGCCATCAAATGTAGATATTACTCTGTTCTTGAAGGAACTTCAGAAAGTGGTCGATGACAGACGGTATACAGAATTAGAGATTGAATTTGATTCAAGACTTAAATTGTCAGATTTCAAAATTAGGGCTCCTATTCTTAAACAAGCTTCCGAGTCCTATTCTGGTATGATATATCGGCTTTTCCAAGAAGAATATGAAGAGTTCCAGTCAGCTTATATTGTGAGTCGTGATGAAAATGGCCCATGCCGGGAGTATATTGTTGCAATTCTTGAGAAAGAAAGGCAGTTTAAAGTTTATGGAAACCCTTCTGAGCAGACAGTTTCATGCTCATGTAAGAAGTTTGAGACACTTGGTTTCCTGTGCAGCCATGCTTTAAAAGTTCTAGATACCATGGATATAAAGTATCTGCCAGACAGGTACATCTTGAAGCGATGGACAAAAGATGCGAGGTATTTTACTGCGGCGCATGTTGAAGATCGTAAAGTTCAGGCTGATACCACATTGGAATTTTCTAGCCGTTACCAATACTTGTGTCTGATATATGTTAAACTTGTCGCTCGGGCATCCGAATGTGAGGAATCATACAAAATGCTGGACCAATGTTCAGTCAAACTCTTAAAGAAAGTTGAAGAAATTCTTCAGAAACAAACTAGCATTGACGCATCCGCAGCTCAATCTGATGTTGAGGACGACCAGATATCCTCTTCAGCTGATATTACAGATAATGGATCAGAACAAGCAATGGAGCATTTAAGTGGTACAAGCGCAAAAAGGCAAAAAAAGAAAGGTAATAAAGGTAAAAAGCATACAAAAAATGGCATGCAAAAAAGGTTGCAGAATAAGAAGACACTGCAGAAAGAACATTCTGCAATACAGTTTACCATGTTGGATGCTCCTACTCAACCTTCAAATGATATTTTTCAGGTAATTGCAGCTTTATTCTTTACATGGTTGATTTGAGCAGCACATCTACTATAGCTGAGCAGCATGCTAGCAACAGTATACTGAATGAGCTATTAGAGAATCAGCTTTGTGTTGCTTCAGCTTTTCACAACATTGATCTGTGGGGCCTTGGTTTCTGTTTTTGCAATCCTTCGGCAAATCCTCTGTTCCTTGTATGAGATCTGTATTATGGTTTTGTTCTACGTTGTTTGATTCTTTGAATGGATGTTTGTGTGATGCACAATCATAGAGCACCTGAATAGTAAACAGCTAGAATTGCCATTTGCATGTTCTTTAGCTTTTATGTATTCCCAAAAGGTGACATTGTGTAGAAGTCTTTTCATATTGTTCTATTTAATGTATCCTTTAAATTTTGTTGCAAGTATGGAATGTCCATAACACTAGACACTAGTGTTTCTTGAGGTGGTTTTCATATGTCAGGCATCCTATAAATTACCTTTTATCCATAGTTAGCTCTAGGGATCCAGAATTTAAATGTTGCAGTATGGTCATCTCAAGTTTGTATTAGCTGTGCCTTTGTCCTGAATTTTGTTCCCACGTGATGGATAGGAAGGGGAATAGGCCTTCTGGACTGCCCATGGATCAGCTGGTCTTTGGTACTTTTTTTTTTTTGTGTGTTTGAGACTTCTACAACCCCTAATATCTGCATTGAGGGGAGGGGGTTGCTCCTGCTGAAAGCCAACAAGAAGACTAGCCATATCACCCATGGTCAATAACTGGTGGTAACTGGTTGTTTTCCACCAGTGTATCACAAGAGACAAGACAATTGTGCCGCCAGAATATTTACTTAGTTCACTGTTTTACTCTTGAAACCATGCATGGGACTTGGATAAAAACTATAACAACTAGGTGTGTTAGTCCATGGGCAGGTGTGGCGCTAGAGATGTATGTGGAAAAAAGGTAAATGGGGCACACTGGGGAGGGAAGAGGTCCAGCAGGGAGGATAGGTGTGAAACAAATCATTTTGCTATTTACGGCTGCTGATAACGATATCTTGTGCCTCATTAGCACGTTATGAGTGGCACACGAAGTATAACCTTGTTCCATAATATTCATATCCTTCTGCCAATCTCTGATATTTCCTATCAGATACAGTTATGTTAACTGTCCTTTTTCTTTCATGTGCAGGGGGCTGACCTTTCAAGTTCATTTCCAGGTCCATTGTTTAATGGAAACAAAATGCAGCAGAGCTTAAATCCTAGCTTCCCCACCATATCAAGGGTATGTCAGTTCCCCTCCATTCTCTTTTTTTTTTCATGAAAGGAAAATGGAAATGTGTTGGAGAATTTTCTGACACAGGTGTTACTTTTCAGGAACTAGGTTTTACAACATATCATGCTCCTGAACCATCAAGTAATGGCCAACATAATCAGCAGGTATAAGGTGTGCAGTTGCATCTTTCCTTTGTTGATCTGAATCAACATTTCATTCCATCCATCTTGGGTTCTCTTTCCAGTACAATTAACGTATGAAAGTTGCATTGTTGATTTAAGAGGATTATTTCCACCTTTTCAGGGCTTGTAGATATTAACAGCTTTTATCACAACCATGGCACCTATCCTTTCTGCTAGAGTGGGCAACTACATCTTGAAGCTTAAATGAGTCTAATCAGCAGTTTACATGAAGTGCCCCAATTCAGATGCTGTCAGTCAGCAGTTGGCTGCTACTCGTGGCATCTACCTCCATGGGTCTATGCACGGCACCATGCTATATGCAAGGGTCAATTCCTTATTAACCATCGAAAAAACTTTTGATTTTTTATTAGCCACTCAAAATTTTGAATTTCCTTATCAATCACTAATATTAACTTTTTTTCTTTATTCGCCACTCTTATACATTTAAAGGCTTGAAAAAGACTTATTTGCCCTTCAATCATTTTTTTACTAAGTTTTTCATTACCTATTTTAGTGAATGTTATAGAAATCAATTTATCTCACAAATTCACATTATAGCCTACGAGCTTAAAAAGAAATAAAATAATTCACATTAAATTTTAAAATTTAAATTTGAATTTGAATTGTAAGTAAAAATTTTTCCATGTAAAATTTTAGATGCCCCAAAACCAAATAACATCCACTAAAATAAATAATGATAAAATTTAGAAAAAATTGAAAGAAGGGTAGAAAGTTTTTTTTAAGTTTCAAAATGTACAGAGTAGCGAATAAAGAAAGAAAGTTAATATTAGTGATTAATAAGGAAATTTAAAATTGTGAGTGGTTAATAAGGAACTACAAATATTTTTGGATGACTAAGGAATTTACCTATATGCAATGAACTGGTGACTGTTGTATCTTGGCAGCCGACCAATTTCTGGTATTCAGATGGTTTATGTGCATCAGATAGCAATTGGAGGCTGTCAACAACAGATGTTCACCAGTACAGATCGGTCACCAGTGCAAGGAGCAGCATTCACATTGAAACAAATTGTGATCCCTTGAGGCTAAGATGGAAGTTGGAACAGAAGTAGACTTCTTTAGTAATAGTTGGAACAGAAGTTGGAACCTAAACTTCAAGATGTGGAAAGAGAACAAAGATAAGTTGGAACAGAAGTTTAGGTTGACAGAACCTGTAACCATGGGGTACAAGGTTTAGGCTAGCTAAGCGTGGATTTCACATCTTATCTTTGTTGTGGATGGCTAATACTTTCTGCAAGTATATTAGTAGTACATGTTTGCAAATTCTGCAAACTGGAGTATGAATCCATGGCAAATACAGTTTGTTCAAATGCTTTGAATGTACAGTAGGAAAAATGACGCAACGGTTTCAGCTTAGGAAAAATGACTCGTTTAAATAACGACTCACAGAATCCAATCAACATTTTTCAATTACCTCAAAATGGTTTCCAGTTGCAATGTGATAAAACAAGATAGTTGTTAAACTAGAATGAAATAACATAAACATGATTTCATTTCATTCAGATAAGAACCCCCCCCCCCCCCCCCCCCCCCCGGACAATTACAGCAGATTTACAATCAGATTACCCAGCGACCATCTCGTGGCAGAACGAACCCATAGATAACAGGGTCCTACAAGTAGAGTTAAGCAACCGTAGGATGACGACGGTCGCTCAGGCCCTCTCGCCCCTGATGCGGCGCGCGAGCTGGATGTCCTTAGGCATGATGGTGACGCGCTTGGCGTGTATGGCGCAGAGGTTGGTGTCCTCGAAGAGCCCGACGAGGTAGGCCTCGGCGGCCTCCTGCAGCGCGGCGACGGCGGAGCTCTGGAAGCGGAGGTCGGTCTTGAAGTCCTGCGCGATCTCCCTCACGAGGCGCTGGAACGGCAGCTTGCGGATCAGCAGCTCCGTGCTTTTCTGGTACTTGCGGATCTCCCGGAGCGCGACGGTGCCGGGGCGGAAGCGGTGCGGCTTCTTCACCCCGCCGGTAGCCGGCGCCGACTTGCGCGCCGCCTTGGTCGCCAGCTGCTTCCTCGGCGCCTTGCCGCCCGTGGACTTGCGCGCCGTCTGCTTCGTGCGGGCCATTGGGGCGTGGTGAGAACCGGAGAAGGACGGCGAGCCGGCGGCGAGGGGACGGTTTTAGTACTTGGTAGGAGTTGGTGTGGGACGGCACTGGGATGGGGCGGGTATTTGTAGGGGCAGACGGCGGGAGCCGGGGAAAATTCCGGGGCAATGGTCGCCAGGATCCAGAGACGTCCGATGCGGATGGACGGTACAGATGCGCTCCGGGCGGTGTTGTGATCCGCGCGATGGATGGAGATAGATTCCTACTGGCTCGTGTAGGCGGCAGCGGATCGACGGGCCCACAACACAGTGCGCGCAGTTCTTTTTTCCTCCGCGCCAGAGCTCGCGCCAGGTTGGCCGTTTATGTTTTCGATTGGCGGTGAAAATGAAACCGAGAGGAAGGTGGGCGCTGGATTACGAATTTGAGTCTTTGACCACGAAAATATTTAGAGCGGACCACGCGTTCTTTTTGTATAGATTTATATTGGTTCATAGTTACGGCCCTACATAAATCATGTTAACGATGCTGCTTTACTCAGCTTGGAATGCAAGAAATTTTTCACATATGAATCATATTGTGACTTTTAGATATTCACCATTGATCTTATTTAAACAATTATGGAAATATAAAACAAAAAATCATCTGAAAAGTATTTTTAATAATAAATTAATTTAAGATAAAATAAATAATCTACTCGAAATTTTTTTAATAGAATAAATAGTCAAACATTGATGTCTAAAAGTAAAAAAGGATAAATAATACTTCAGAAAAAAACCTCTCTTGTCCATTCATTCCTTAATTCACTTTGTCTCCCATGAAATGCAAGAATTTTAAGATATCACATAGAAAGGTTACAATAATCAGTTTGAAACATAAAAAATGAAGAAAAATATGGCATTCGAAAGGAGACATAAGAAATGTCTGGGCTATCTAGCCTGGCCCAATACCTCCTCCTGGTCCGGGTCCGGATTCCGGAAACTTCTTCAACATTCACCACCTCGCCGGGCTCGCTCCACCTCCTCCCTTTCCTCCGCCTCCCATATCACACACCGTTCTCGGCGCCCCGGTCGTCCGACCTCGCCGTCCTCCTCTCGCTGCGGTAATCTCAGATCCCGTTCCTCCATCGATCACGCCCGTACTCAGTCAATATCCTTACTCGTCTTCCCCGTGGGCTAATCTCGAGATGGTCTTCTCTTCGCAGTACAATTCGGGATCTTCCTCGGCTCGCCCGGTCTCGGAATCGCTGCGCACATGTGAGTAGTCCGATCCAATCCATGCTCGGTTTTCTACCGGTATCTTACCGATGATCTGTACGAAACCATCCCTGTTCGAATCGCGGTCCCCGGGCGTAGGCGTTCGCGTGATTCCTCTTCCGCTGCTCGCCTGCTCTGATGGATCGCGGCTCTGGAGCACGTTTATTCATGGATGGTTGATTACGTGTTGAGGGTATGGCGGTCGTGATGTAATGGCTTTGCGAGATGAGCAGGACGGCTGTTTGTGGATGGGTGCCGCGCATCCAGGCGCGGAGAATCAGTGATTGCCGCGTTCGTGCTGACTAGGGTCTAGGGCTACCACCCACACTCTACCTGCCGCATTTCTGGTTTGCAAGATGAGAACACTCAGCTTTGATTATTATGTCAATCTTGATTGATGGAATCAGGATGCAAAATAGTTGGACCTATGCTTTCACCATGCATGTTAGCAATAACTAGTAGCATATCCATTGGAAATCATATTGGTACTGCACTTTATGCTTTAACAATTGATAAAAAGGGGTAGCCCGGTGCACTTAGCTCCTGCTTGCGTCCTTTTTTTTCTTGTTAATTTGTTATCAATTTGGAAAGTTCCAACTCGATTTCTTGTTTTAACTTTATATCCTGCTCTGTGTTACAGGGCGGATGAGGAAGTAACTGATCCAAAGGCACTCCTGGAGGAACAGTCAAAGGCTAAGTGTGTGTCACAGTGGTACGAATATCAGGTATGGTTTTATCTGTTGGTGAAATAAACTAATAAAGACGTGATGCTTATTGATTTCAATGAATGTCATGTAAAGTTGTAAACTACCAGATGTGTGTGTGTATATTAGCTCCAGTGCAATTATTGTGTTTGTTTTGGTGAGATTGGATGCTCTTTGAAGCTGCATTATTGACAACTTTACCTCAAGCTGCTTCATCGAAGCACATCAAAATATCTTCTGTTCGTGTCCTCTGAACAAATAAAAAAATACATGTTCTCACATTTTATTTATGCTCTCTCTCTCTCTCTCTCTCTCTCTCTCTCTCTCTCATAAAGGCCTAGAACTTACGACGCATTGGTAGTTGCTTCACGACTTGTAACTCTGAACTAGTTAAACATTATATTATATTGGGGGTTGGGACTTCACCAGCAACTGTTAATTCATGTAGGTAGCAGCTTATTTCAATGGAATAGTCTTATTAATATCCGTTTCTGTAGTATTAATATCCGTTTCTGTAGTATTACTGTAATGTAGTGTTTACATTTATGTAGCTTATGTAAAAAATTCTGAAACTTCAGTATGGATTATTTACCTTGTAGTTTATCTAAGGATTTCAATAAGTGTTCCACTACTTATTGACTGCAGATTAAGCCCAAAAAATGTTCCATTTAAATGATTCTTTTCTGAGTTCTAGCTCTGTATACACCATAACAAGAGCATGTGCATCTTATGTTCACAGAAATGTGTGAAGAGAATCGCAGATGATGAGACTGAGCAGAAACACTGTACTGGTCAATACTTCGATTACTGGCGGTGTGTTGACAAGAATGTGAGTACTTATTGTTAAGTCATATCTGTCTGTCTTGACCTGAGAAGCACTTTCTTCTTAGTTCATCAATATCCTAGTAAAAAATGACTTGTTGATCATGTCTATTATGCAGGTTGCTGAGAAACTTTTTCAGATGTTAAAATGATGGAGAATATTCAGTCTTTCTATTTTCAACTAAGATTTGGTAATAATCATATTCCTTTTGCATTCTAGACACCTATAGGCAATCCAGGTGCGGAATATTTGTCAGGGAAATTTCACCCCTCGGTAACACAACAGTTTTCCATTGTCAGTTCTTATTTATTGCTGCAAGCAGTATTGAACTGGCCGAGCAGGTTTCCTGCACTGTTGGATAAAGAAAATTATATGTAATATTCCCACGATTGGGACTAAACGTTTAAAGATATCTTTTACCTTTCTGTGTTGTTTCTGGGGGCAGCCGTACGCGTATGTAGCCAGTGATCTGTTTTCGTAATTGCAAGGATGTATGACTTTCAGAGTGCCACCAGTCTATGAAACTGCTATGCAAAGGTGATTGTTATAAGCAGAATATTCCCAGTATTGCACCTTAAAGAAGTCAATGTGGTTGAATTTCATCAGTGAAAAGGCCACTATCATTATTTTGCTATGATGTGTATACATATATCACCTATGGATATCCTTTCCTCCATCTAATGCATGTGGTGCAATAGACGTGCAGTTTAAATGTGTAACCCATCTATTATAGTCCATTGCTAGGGCCATAGACCTCTAATTGAAATGTCTACCATCAGTGATGTCTATCTGTATTCCACTTCCACATTGGTAAATGATTACCGTCTACGGTATGTGACTGAATTGTCTAGGGCATCATGGTATTACAGACTGAATGGAACGCGCTGGGTTGAGTTCCTAGATGCAAGTTATTGATCGTGTTGTATAGTGAGTACTAAGGATGAGACCTGATTGGCGGATATGTAATGTTAAATCAGTTATATCCTGCACTTGTCGTGATTTTGATGCATTGCGATAGTTTAACTTCACTGGATTCGTAGTCTGGATGTACGCAACGCCTTTTGCTGTGAATGCTAGCTCTCGATGTGGCCTGCCCTAGCCTAAGAAAATCGTTCCAAATATCTGGTTGATGTTGCACTTTTTTATGCTAGTTAAGGTTTTGTTTGGCACAGCTTATTTATAGAAATAAATAAAAGTTGTGTCAAACACTAAGTTTTACAGCTTATTAGTTCAGCAGTTTTTCAGAATGAATTAAATAGCAGTTTATTTTTTAACTATTTTTCGTTAGATAAAAAAATAAACTATTTTTTTATTAAGTTTCAATTGTACCAAACATCGCCTAAAAATGTCATCTTATTGGTCGTAGTTGTGTGGTACAATGTTCCCAATGTCATTACACAACTGCGGTCTATGGGAAAACTATTATCGTTATTGCTCAACGCGCTGTTGAAATGTAATGTGAATATAAGCTCACATGTACGAGTCTTGGAAATAGTCTCATGTAAAAAATGTAGAAAAAAATTGCATATAAAAGACTCAAACTGATTGGACCCTTCAGATCTTTAGAGTAAAACCATTTTGGAATGTAGCAAAATCTTTTGGGAATGTGTTTCATTCTTTTGGACATCTTGTAGAATTATATTTGGTATCGTCAGTGGTGACATAAGAAATTGTAAAGATGGGATTGTTCGTCTTACAAGGAGGAAATGCAAATGATGACTGATTCATGTCTTTAGCTACTGAGGGTTTGTTTGGTATGAATTTTCAAAGTGAGCTTTTGCTTTGGATTCTACAAGAAATTTACTAAACAGTTTTTAAAAAGCGGTTCTATCTCCTCTCTCAAGAAGTACTTCTCTAAAATTAAAAGTCAAAAATACTAAAAATGTAGTTTTTTTTATTTCTTCACTTATTTTTATATTAGGATTATAATAAAAGTTATTTTTTCAAATGATTTGAAAAATGTTTTCTGTAGAGATTTTATTTTTTTAGAGAAGCTGTTTTATTAGAAGCTATTTTCCTGAAAAAAACTGTTTTATAAGAGTCTATTCTAAACGGGGCTGAGTGTGACCAGAGACGGATTCTGTGTCATCCCCCACAGGACTGAGGTTCCACCACTTGCTAAGGGCATGTTCACTTCCTCTGAATATGTCCCTCTCATCCCGAAAGGCCCACTTTTATACAGACCCAAGCACTATGTCACTAGTGATATTATCTTCGGTCCTTTTAGACTGATTGATTTGTGTTACTCAAGGTAAACCACTGACTCAATGATCAGCTCTTTCATCTGCCGAGCAACCTGCCTTTACCGTGCTATTGGGCGAGGACGCAAGATGCGGCACCATTCAAAGCACACTATCTTTGCATGCATTAAGGAAGAGACTGGTATATAATTTTCTTGCAGAGGCAGAGTTGCTACCATGGTGCAGTGCAGGAGCGTGCTACTGCGATAGGAAATAATTACGATTTGGGATTCTAATCATGGTGCTTTCGATGATTTAGAACTCCGTTTTGACGACATAAGGGACTGGCCGGGTGTATGAGATGCCGAGTCCTAAATCAACGACGATTGGAATTCTTAAAAAAATCAAATCTCCCATGCCGTTGCTATCGGCATCGGAATGTAAAGAAGATTGGCCCAGCAGGTGCCCGGGTAAGGCAACAAACGGGCTTGGATACTCCGATAGTGACAAAATTATTCTTTTCCCGGGTTAAAAACGATATACAATGTGCTTTCCGTTTTCTAAGAGAAGATCTGACTCATAATGCGAAAGCCAAAACTCACGCTCAAACTAAAAAAACTCCACAATGTACTCGGCCTAAAAATCGTAAGGCGTGATGAAACCCTCCGGCCGGAGCGGCAGGACGAACGCCCGCACCTGCGGCTCCTGATCGCCGGCGTCGTCGCGACTGTGGGCGCAGCCGGAGCCCTTGCACGGCGCGTCGAACAGCGGCCGCCGGAACGTCGGGCACGTGGACCGCGCCACGAGCCACCGGTCGACGCACCGCGCGTAGAAGCCGTGGCTGCACTTGGGCAGCACCCTGACGCGGTCCCCGGGCTCCAGGTCGGCCAGGCAGATGGCGCACACGGCCGCCTGCAGCGTTAGCTCCGCCGAGTACACCAGCATGGGCATCGCGCGGAGCGCCTTACGCCGCGCCCCGGCCTGCGCCAGCCGCTCTCGCCGCCGGCTGTTGTTGCTGCCGCTCGCCGCCGGGCGGCGTCCGGCT
>BCLG01002243.1:56867-79566 GCA_001602295.1 Zoysia matrella
GCCGCTGCGTTCTCCCGGTAGCTGTGCACCGGAGCGATCAGCAGTGCCCTCCTGCCGCTCGAGTACACGTGGCTTTCTTGCATGTCTCTGCACTGAACTTTTGATTCCCTGATGATGCCGCCAACTGTTTCTTCTCAGGCGAGTTCTGTTTAGCTCTGCAAGAGCATAGCAGTAGTAAGCTTCTGCGGTGTTGAACCAGGACTGGTACATATAAACTGCAATGCTGCAGGGAACTATTATCCGTGGCGTATAAAGAGCTGCATAATTTCCGCTTTGGCATGAGTATCACCATCACATCCGCAGGGAGCCAATGGATGGGCTGCTGAGTGTGGATTAACAGTGGCTGCTTTCTAGGGGATCAGAGGGGCACCAAGTAGCACTCTAGCAGCACCAGATCTTGTCTGCCTGATCTTGAGCGTAAAAGCAGAGAGGCTAGCACAAATGGATCGAGAAAGGGATTAGTAGAAAAAAGGCACTGAATTATTTGTGTAGTTGCAGTCTTTTGCTGGCACTGTGGGGGAGGCCGTATCTTTGACATCTGATGGATCATCGAATTCATGGCCTAGTGGAATTGGGTCAAACTTTGGTCACCCACAAGTTGGCATACATAGCAATTGTGGCGAATTCTGACTACTGAATTCTATTGATCATCTGAGATCCACTCCGACACCCTTGGTGAATATTGTCACAGTGTCTGATGATCCATGGATTACAGAATCACATCAGAAGCGAAGTACAGCAAAATAAACTGAAAGCACAGAACAGGGCATATGTGATGCCACTTCCACAATTCCACCTGCCTGTCAATTTAATTGAAAGGTATTATTCTCACGACAACAAATAAGCTACGTACACGGCAGAACGAATTCTCACATACAGGAGGCACGGGTACAGTACAACATAACACGGTACTGTAGAATACTAGGATTACTAGACTCACAGATGAGCCCCCCTACTTGTGAAGGCCACAGAGGCAGTTCACGGCACCTACATCTCTGGCGATGCAGGGTGGTCGACTTATCCCATCCTGGTACCAGGTTGCCCGCTGCTTCACTAATTCATTCAGGAAATAGTCCAGCTTGTCGATGTTGACACTGGGCATCACCACAACGTGGGCTATATTCCCCTCGCAGGCAAGCTGCCACCTTCGTACAAACTCTTCATCCTTCGGCCTTTCAAACACTACAGTGCTGCTGAGCTCGTTAAGCATGGCTCCAATGCCTGATTCCTTAAGGCGATCTTTTAGGTAGTGTGCGTTTCTTAAGCACTTTTGGACCTCCTTCTGAAAGCCTCTGTAGCCTTTCCTGTTGAGGGTGTACCAGAGGAAGATAGGAGCATGGCCGTTCCTGCTTCCCATGATTGTCGCATCCCTTGATGCCAGGTACTCCACATTGCTGGAAAGGGCGTTTATGTGCCTCAATCTAGTTATCTGGACACCGCATGGCATCGGGCATCCAACAAATTTGTGTCCAGAGACGCTGACACTCCCAATAGGCTTTTTGAATGATACTTTAGGTGCCTACAGAAGATACATACACATGTATCAGGAGATTGTGCCATCCAGGTAGATTTGAAACTGATACATAAGTGGGTATGTGGGGTAACATGGAAAATCCGAGCATTACCTTCTTAACAAATGGTATCATCAGTCCAAAAAGGGCTCCATCACAATGAATGTAAAACCGATCTTTAAAGCCACTTTCCTCAAGGGTTTTGATAACCAGGTCTAGATCATCAACTGCACCCTTGACGGTCGTTCCTGCGCAGCAATTTTGTTAAAAAGAGCCCATGGTATATATAACAACGCATTAGTTAGGGAGTCAAAACTCACCAATGTTAACATTGATAATGGCAGGCTTGTGTCTGTTCTGCAATATCTTTCTCTGGAAATCAGGGCAGTCTATCTCCCCAGACATAAGGGTATCGACTTTAACACATTCCATCCTGTACATCCTTGCTGCTTTGAATACAGAATAATGGGATTCACGAGAGGCGTACAAGATTCCATCAGGAAACACTTCTCTCCTGTAAAACAAATTGTAAAAAAAGGTTTAGTACAGAGGTAACATTCACATAAACAGTAATAAACTGCAGATCAAATCCATGCACAAAGAAAAATGGTGTTTCAAAGTATTACCCAACAAGGATCCCATGCAGATTTCCTTCTGTGCCGCAGTTAGTGATGTAGCCCCAGTACTCGTCCTTTTCTAACTCCCAGAGGCGAGCAAACCAATCCAGTACCCCAACCTCAAACTGCCTGGAATGGACGCCATAGTTGCTCTCGATGAAGGGGTCACCAAGGTTGTTGATGGAGAAGTGCTGAAGCTGGCCTAGTGCACCGTAATCGAAGTCCAGATTATATGGGTAACCTTCATGATAAAAACCAAACGCATGAGAATAGAGTAGTACACTGCTGTACCTTTTTTTATCTTATTGCAATGGCACATCCATATAACTGGTTTTCATTGGGCTGCAGCGTCTATATTTATGCCTTTTTGCCATTGTAACCTCCCTATAGTTACAATAGATGTCATTTTTTACATCAACACAATATGCAGTATGCTAATCGTAGAGGTTTCAATATTCTTGACTTTAAAAGATGACACTCTTGTGTGATTTGAGGGAATAAGAATAGTCCACATTATATCAGATACCAGCATTCATGCAGGTAAAAAAGATACACTACAAGTAAAAATCACCCTTGGATTAAAACTCTCTACTTTATGATTTGTATGGTATATAAGTTTTATAATTTTATAAGACCAAATTTGAAGCCGCTAAAGGAGGTATTTCTAGATTTATGATGATCAGCACAGATTATTTTTTTAGAATTCTTAAATATATATTCAATTAACTTCAGGATGAAGTTTAAACAGTGAAACTATCCAGTCTGACTAGAATTTGTCTTTTTCACAACATCAGTGATTTTTAAGAGATCTGCAACAAATAGAATTGCAGCTGCCTGTGTACTCATTATCCAGTCAAACATGAATCTATGCATGTGCCGGTATCATTGATTTCCTTTTGAAGGTAAATGCTGGAACCTTCAATTAGAAGAAGCAGGCAGCCTGCCAGCGTTTCCTTGGTTGCAGCAGAGCACTGAGTACATGTAAATCAGATGAGAGATAAATTCATGGTAATGGAGCTTGTCTTTTAACATCTATTATGTAAATTAGTAGCAAAATTATACGTGTATTGAGGTGGCAATAATAGAGTTCGCTTAATTTCCTAAGGAAATGGAAAAACTAAATAAATTATTTGTAAAATCAGCTGAGAAATAGACATGGCAACTTGCAATTTGAGCAGATTGCCACAAGTAGAATCTGTTCCCTCTACAAATAACAGTGTTCTGGACCCTAAAAAATGATTCTAAATTCGCAAAAAAAAAAAGGTGCAAAGGTACGCTCAATTGCCGCAGGACTGAAGCGTCCCGAAGGCAGCATTTCTGCCTCGATTGAATAATAAAGGAGGCAGAACGCAAGAAGACGCCCAGAATGGGGCGATCGGAGCCGCGCAAGCGGGCGATCCGCCCCCAAATCGTCGACACCGTTCACTACAGGTACCAGATAGCGGCGAACAGAGCGGCTACGGGGTGAGATCGATAAGGGGAGCAGACATGACATACCGAGGTGGTGCTTGGTGCGCTCGACGAGGGAGCGGCGGTAGAGCGCGAGGACGCTGGCCATGGCGGCCTCCCTCTCGCCCGTCACCTCGTCGTCCGCGTCCGGCTCCTTGACCGCGAAGGAGGAGGTGTGGACGTTCCTCCCCATGACGATCTCCCTCTTCCCCGCGGCGGCCTCGGCCGCGGCCAGCGCCGCCGCCACGGCCTCCGGCTGCTCCAGCTCCATCGGGAGCGGTTCCGCCGCCGCCGCCGCCTTCGCCAGCCCGTTCATGCCGCCGACGGTGCCGTTGCCGAGATCCGCGAGCCCGTTGCCCACGCTTCCCACCATCTTCGTTCGGGAAATCTGGCCGAGGCAACCTCGCAGATTTGGGAGGAGGGGTTAGGAGGGCTTTGCGGGGGTATTTATAGCTCGGCCGCGAGAAATTCAATCGCTCGTCTCGCGACCCGCGAGCGGGTGCAGGTCGGACGCGGGGGAGGGGCGCCGCTAGTGAAGATATTTTCCTCCGTGTTTCTGAAAGGTAGGGCCGAGTAATGTTGGGCCCCATATGACAGAGAAAGGGAGAGCCGTCGACGTCGGTTAGCGTGTGGTGATGGGAGCTCTGACAGGACAGACGTGGATGTCGTTTGTCTGGTCGGCACGGTTAAGCCATACACGTGGTCGTGCAAGACATCTCCTTAGCCTAGCACCTTTTTTCCTTTTGATTTGTGCTTAAGGAACGTACCACTTGGCTTGTGCGTGCACGATTTCATCTCCATAGGAACTGTGGATACGATTATATGGCCATTAAATTAGTGCATACTCCGTATTAATGAAATAAATTTGCCTTAGAGCGAGTTGCGGCTGCTTGGTATTTACAGTAAAAATGTGTGGAGGAACTGCTACTCCAACGTCACAGCCATAAAAATAACTAGGAGTACTTCGCACTGAATAAGTTCGAAAGAAAAGTTATATAATATTTACATATAAACTGACAGGTGATAATAATTTTAAAAATGGAGGGAGATTTGTCAACGACGGCAATCATAGAGATGTACAGGACCATGGTGTCCATGATATTCTTTTTCAAGCACGAAGGAGAGGAATTTGTAGCCCATCATATATCGTGAGCTATGACATGGATGCGTAGGAGCGAGGAACAAACTTTTTCTACAGACTGCTCATGAATATAGCGTCTCTAAAACTACAATCATTGGTGTAAGCTGGGTGGGACTGACTAAGAATTTTGTTGTTTTTCCATAGAATAAAACAATGAGCTTGCTAACATACGGAGTAGGGCTAGGAGAATAATAACAGTAGCACTTGATATCATTATCACTGTTGTCACTGACATGGCCCATGAGCCGAGGACGACACATTGCTGTCTCTATTCCTCTTTTCTTACCTTTTTTTTCTTCCTTTTTCTTATTGAACGGTTGCGGTCGCTACTGGTAAAGATAAGGCGGTCTGGATTAGAGAACTCACTCCCTTTTTTTTTTTTTTACTCGCCAGGTGAGATGGATGACTCGACGCCACGTGAGGCGATCGATCTCGCTAGATGGAGCCCACGCGTGCAACTAACAGTAATTGTAAGCAGCAATTACTGACAAGCCGGGCCTGGATGCAGAAAAGGCAAAATGTCGAGATTCCGAATCCGCCCGTGACAGCGACCTCCACGCGCGCTGTCCTGCACGGGAATCTCAACCACCACCAGGTCCACCACCGCCCGCGTGGCCTTTAGCTGACGTGGGGCCCGTGGCTCTTGCCGCGCGCCGACGGCCGATCGAGTCTCCAGCCTCCACGAGCAATCTGCGTACGTCACCCTCGGTTGCTGTACTGTAGTACTACTGCGTGTGTACTCCCTCCGTTTTCTTTGTAGTGCAAATTAAAAAGTAGAAGTAACTTATTTGTTGTCGTCGCAAGTTTAATCAATACTGTAGTATTTATCTTCTATCCGCACCCACACCGAGGCAAGAAGGCCGCGTGGCAGGACGCACAACGGCGAAGTGCTTGTGTCAGGCTGCGAGATAATAACGAGAGGGTATAGTGTTCATTTGATCAATTTCTTAATCTAACCAAAGATGTCTAAAACGTGAACAAAATAAAAATGAAGAGGGTACATCACCGCACCGGTGGAGTATAGCAGTAGTGCTCGCCGCAACAGATGAACACTTGGGCAGATGGATAGAGGCCGCGACGTCGACGGCGACGGTGCGATGCGGCGGCCAGGTAGCCAGGCGCGAGGATTCTCCAAGGGACCGGGCGCTTTCACGGCCGGAGCCCGCGACGCGTGTGCCCGCCCGTCGCCGTCGCCGGCGACGAAAGGTGCGCAAGCGGGCAGTGTAGTTGATTGTCGACGGGGTCTCCATCCTCTAGTCCTCTGTTACGCAAGAAAATAAATAAAGAAAAACACGGCGTGGGCTCCCCCTTTGCGAGAAGAGAAATTCACCGGTCCAAGCCCGTTGAGAGGAGGATCTCGTCTCAGAAATGGTTGCATCGGCAGCCCATCTTGATCTTCGGCTGTTTTCTACGCCCGCTGAGAAGTTCTTCGGACAAGAAGTAGGCCCAGCCTTGCGAAGCTGTTGCATTCTCCGCCGCTGTTGGGCATGCATGTGTCACTGACCCCTGAATTCTCTCCGGTGTCCTAATTAATGACACTAGCTCCAGCTTTTATGTCTCTCCAAATTGGAACCGGATCTGGGTGATACTTGAGGGTATAACAAAGGACACCCCTTGTTAAGCTCACACGGTAGCGACGGAGCATGGCCACTCGTTACAGGGATGAGCGGCAACGGATCCGATTCCTTCCAAATTACGGCATGCTGCATAGCACTCCGCTATGCATGCACGAAATTAGAGGATCACGCAGCAAACAAACATTGCTACACCAACAGAGACCGCTTAACGTGCCTGTTGGTTTTACCAACTAGCGTCACATCAACCTAGGCTGAAATTAAGAGAGAGAAAGCCAGAACCAAACCGATCCGTTGATCCGGTGTCGTTAATTGTTCGTTGCAAGGACGAGGACCGTCAGGACATGTGCTTGGCTCCGTTGCTTCCTCCTCGTTTCAGGGCTTTTGCTCCCGTTTAACAGAACCTGCACCTTTTCTTCCTGGCTGTTAATTGCTCGCGTTGCGGCCACCTCGAGCTGTCCTGCCTGGAGTGTCGAATAGTCTTGGAGGTTCTGATGATCAATTGCCGCGCACGTTTGCATGCGCGTCGTTTTGCTCGTTGTTTCGATTACGCAAGAATTGTTTCAGAATAGTTTCCACTCTGCAATTGCAAACTGAACTTGACGTTCCTTCAGCGTAGCCTTAAAATTTTGTTACTCGTACTAATCGACTGGCCATATGTAGGAGCATCTGCTACTCTAGTACACCGTGGGAATGTGGGTTCCAGCTCTGCAGCGACAAGCCAGCACCTTGTTGCCCATTATTTTTTGCTGCAATCTGCTCCCTCCCCATGCAGTCTGCATCCTGCTGCTGCTCGACATCAGTTCGTTCGTCCAGTTTAAAAATTCGAAGCCTTTAGCTAGCCGAGTGGCCAGCTCCGACGTGTTAAAGTCCGGAGAAGCTTATGGTTTCATGATACTGCTTCCCTAGAACTGGAGTACTCCGGAGTAGTTCAGGGCTTGTCATCTTTCGCGTGCACAGTTGTCAGCGACTGAAGTGAAGGCGAGGTAAAATATGGCCTTGTCCGTGTGCAGGCTGCACAGACATTCTGGCTTTTGCTCGACAGGAGTAATACTGTGGAAACCCAAACCGCATTCTGGTTTCCAAGGTTGGGTATGAATACCTCACGTATTGCTCATCGCGTTTAAAAACGCAGTCGACAAGTTTCAGGCATCATATCAGAAGTCATGACCTGGCTGAAGGCCGCAGGCCGCTGGACAATAATTCAGCATTGACATTCAGATGATGGGCAGGCAGCGCTGGACTCGAAACCACCGAGTGCACGCCGTGGCGATTCGAAATCAGCGAGGCGTGTCGCTGAGATTGGGCGCAGCGCGGCTACGCGGGGTTTCAACGGCCGGCTGCCGAAACCCCGTGGCGTCTTGTGAGGCTCTCGCGGGCAGGGTTTGCGCTGATTACTGAATGTCTGTGCCCTTTGCTTTGCAGAGTCAAGCTGGGGAAAAGAAGCGTCGACACAGAGAGAGAGCTGCTGATGAACGAGTAATTGATGTTCTGTTTATGTTCAGAGAGCGCGGATGAAAAAGGCACTTTGCGTTGCCATCGGAAGTGCAGAACTGTGACATGAACATCGACGAGTTGCGCGTGCGACGATGTGCTGCTGCTGGATGGAGAAGCGGATTTTGTGGTCATCCATCGACGATTTGTCGGACGCCCGTCCGTCTTCTTCGGTGTATTCGTTTCTCTCGATCCGTTCCGTCCTGTCCGACAGACCAATCGATCGCTATTAGTACTAGCTTTTGTTGCTTGCACGAACTCTGTCCTGGCCTTATTCCGGTGGCAGATGACCTCCGAAGTTTATCATTTGCATTTTCTTTTCTTCCGTGTGAGATCATCACGACGCCCCGTCCCATCATGAAGACGACTACTTGTCGAGACATTTGAGTGAATTTTTCAGCCCGGAAACGGGACTAGCTTTTCCTTGTTCGTTAGGCTCCTTTAGGCTGCCTGTCTCCCCTAACTTTTTGGTCCACTTGGAGCTGCCCGATGTTTAATTGTTCGCTACGCTGGGGGTTGTTTATGCTCCGTCAGGTGCCTTGACCACGTTGTTACGGGTAGTGTTAGGCTGTTAAGCTTTGCAGGTTCTGGGATTGGCTTTCATGCGGCCATCGAGTGCCACTGCCACGGCGGTTAAACAATCTGTCGCCGCCGGCGGCCGGCAGGCCGTCTCTGTCCGCGGCTCCGTACTCATGTCGTACGGTTGATTTGATTATCTCCTCCTTAATCCTCCACTGACTTTACAAACAACCAAAAACCGATTGAGATTTAACATAATACAACCATGTATTCATACAAGCCAAGCTCTGATCCAATTTGAAACTGCACCCCTTTTTCGAAACATTTATTATGTGTGAACGAAAGAAACGCCAGCACCGCTTGCTTAGCTTCCCTTAGCTAGCGCTGGGAATGAGATGGAGTTCGCGGAGATTAGGCAGCTTAGGTAGGCGGACAACGTGGCAGCGACGTGCCTCCATGCGTGACGCTTCTACCTGCGTTCAAGAACTTCGGGCCGTGCACGCGTGCAAGGATCAGACGACGGCTGCGCACGTACGTACAAAAATATTTCGCTGTAACCGTTTGTGGTTTGGCCATCAGCTATTGCTGCGTTGCTTTCACTGACCTCATCAGTTTGATTTTTTTTTTTCCTTCACCGTTTTTTCTTCTTCCAATTTTGACTATTTGAATTGTATAAACAAAAAAACGTTTCTCCACAATTCAATCGAAATAAACAAACCGTGAATGAATTGAAACGAGAGTGCCGCGTACGTGCGTATGCATGTACAGTACTCCGTATCAACGCGTGCCCATGCCTTTGTGCTCGTCGCCTGTCCGGACGTGCGTCGACAGAGCAGCAGCAGAAGTACCTGAACACAAGGCGCACGCATGTGCAGAGGGAGAAACCGCAAAGCCACGGTCCTGTCCGTGACTCCGCTCGTTCTGTGCGATCCACAGCTCGCCACCGCCGAGATGAGGAATAAAGTTTTCAGTTTTCTCTCCGCGCGCGCCGGGGACACGCTCGGCTCCGACGCCGCCCCGCTTTTTCTCCCGCTCTGCTCCCCGGTTTCGTGCCGCGCCTCTGTCTTTACTACATTTGTAATGCTACCTGACCCCTTTTTTCTCTGGTCCACACGTGCTGCCTCCCCGGCATATTCAACATGTACCCAAGGTTTAAAAAACTGGACTGTAGTGAAAACGGTTTTCGATAAAAACCGACTGTAGTGAAAACGGTTTTCGATAAAAACTGATCGGCTAGCCGGCCAATTTTAGTTTGATCGGCTAGCCGGTTTTGCTACAGTACTCAGCTTGGTTTTTAACGAAAATCGATGCTTCAATAATACCTTATCACTTTCATCGATTTTCACGAAAACTAGCCAGTTTTAACCGGTTTTTTAAACCCTGCATGTATCCCAGCATCCCAACCTCACCACGGTACCACGCCATCACTTCGTCGCTACACTTCCACGAGATATCATTTCCAGTAGTAGCAGTTTTTATGTCATTTTCGTCAAAATATGGATACATTGCCAACTTATGCATCAAATATTATTTATTGGTCACCAATGTAGAATTTAGATAGATTTATCACATAACACAAACAACAGAGCCTACTTTCAACGAGAGATTTGTTTTTTTAAGGATTTCAATCGTTGAGTTCCACAATTTGATACTTCTTAGTTCATGTGTCATCTACCCGATCAATTCTATATGTCATCCATTGAGAGTATTAAATTGCCAATTCCCACACGAGATGAGTCCCAAATCAATCATTTTTTCCACTTTCTACTTATGCGTTCGGCATGCTCTTCCTCTTTTATGGGGGTACAGATCCTTGTGTACATGTTGCAAAACTGCTAGCTGAACCAGACACATCGTCCCCTTGCTTCTTCCGGGGGATATGAAGTTTGAACAACTCCAAAAAATGCACAGTGCTAGTGCACGCATGAAATTAAACATAACAACGACCCCTCTTGTTTTGGTTGTAGTGTCTCATCCTCAGACCGCTATGCCCCACCTCCCCAGCTACCCCATATATCACCACCTCCCCTCTCTTTCCCCTCACAGCGTTTTGCAGACAACCACCACAGCTCGCTAGGTCTCCTCGCCTTCCTACTTCTTCCTCGCTCCATTGATGCCGCGAGGGTAGCTGCAAGTCCCCATCAAGCTCCACCTCTCCTTTTCTGCTGCTGTTCTCATTCCCAACGTTCGACGGAGTAGATGGCCGCGGGGGGCACCGCCGGCTTTTTCCAAGCGAGAAGTAGGAGCAGGCGGCGGTGGCCAGTGGCAGTGGCACAGCCGTGGTGGTTGGCGCTTATCCTTCTCCTCGTGCTGGCGCCGAGCTGCTGCCAGGCGACGAGAGGCATGCAGCCATTCAAGGGCAAGCCGCTGGAGAGAGGCAGCGCCAACCATTTCCTGGGGTTCTTGCCGAGGGCCAGGCTGCCGCCGTCCGGCCCCTCGCGGCAGCACAACTCTATCGGAGCGCTGGACCAAGGCCATCCGTGACGATCGACCTCCAAGGAGAAGCCACGGTAACAACAACGGAGGGTGGCCTGTGGCCGGCCGAGATGTACGTAGAGAGTAAGGAGCGAGACATGATTTACTACGTCGTCATGGATTACTTGATTCATGGTTAATTGTAGCTAGCATCATGTAGTTTAGCAGTAGAAGTATTTTATACCAAAGAAGGTATTTACGTTGTAGCATGATGTACATGAGGACTGAGGAGCGAGGAGTATATTTTTTGGAGGCTGATGATGGTGCTAAATTAAAAGTATTCTTCTTAGATACACTGGCTGCACTGAAACAAGACTTTATTTTTCATTTGTCCTTCCGTGCTCCTGCTTTTTCCAGCAGAGCGAGCTGTGGATCGATGCTTCTTCTGCTGCTTTTTCCCGCTCTCTCCTTTGCTTTCGTAAAGCTTGGCAGCCGGAGTACGAGTGTGCAACAACCTTCCTTTGAGGTCATCATCTCGCCATGTTGTGCATCAGTGCATGCTGTGATTGCTCCGTCATTCATGGAACTGAAGTGCCTTGCCTGCTTCAGACTGTTGATGGAGCAGGGGGGGGGGGGGGGGGGGGGGGGGGGGGAAAGGGAGAGGCAGCTGAAAGCAGGCCGCCGTTGGTCCTGGGCGTGGTTGGCGCGCGCAGCCGTGCAGGGAACTCCTCGGTCTCTCTTTTCCAATTTGGACTGCCTCATTTTTTTTACTTTTCAACAGTAAACAAAGAAAACAGTCTATTCTGTAGATAAAATTGTGATGTGTGGCATTTTTTTTCTCTACTATTTAAAAAGCATAGTTTTTTTTCGTACACATAGTAAAATGTTATCAACAGAGATGGCTACACTACATGCATACAAAATAATGCATTCAGAATTGTTTTTTTTATAAATCTGACATATTAAATCTTTTTACATAAACCTCTTACAAAATTAACGGATGAGCTTTTTCGAATCTCTTAAATTTTAAACCACACGAACTATTGTTAGTTAACAAAATCAACAAAAATTTCAAAACTAAACTCTTTACATGGCTTCGTAACAATACATGCTTATTTTTCTTAACAGAATGGAAAAATAATCGCTGGAAAACAACCAACCACCCTAGAATCGCTCCCTATATTTTTGGCGTTGGCGTCCACATTTTTCCCAACACGCATGCCCCGTCGCCTCGCCGCCACGAGACTGCAGAAGATCAGCGTCGCCGCCGTCATGGCACTGGTCGTGCTCTGTGCTGCCACCTTTGTGGAGTCATGTAAGTATACTCCGTTTAGTTCTTTTCTTCCTTTTGTTTTTCCATTCAGTGCAGCTGACCATCCTACGTGGTTTTTTTAAAAACAAATTTTCCCCTCTATTGCTGCAGATCATTTCCTTCCCGCTGTTCGACGTCCATAGGGTTCCACCATCACGAGGAGGCGGCCCCTCAACCATCCGCTAGCCCGTTATCCTTGCCGGCTCACCCAGCTCCTGGCTCTGTGGCGCCCGTGCCATCGCTCCCGCCGCGTCCGGCTCCCGCTCTGCTCAAGCCAGTAATCCCGGCTTCGGCCCCGTACTTGCCGACCCCGTCGTCGCCGGCGCCCATGGTTCCTAACCCACTGTGGCCCGCTCCCGTTCCTGGTACGTGTCACTTTGTGGTGCGTAGTGCATCGCGTGCAATCGAATGGTTCGAACAAATATATTTGGATGGAGGGAACAGAAGGACGGTGTTATTATTTAAAAACCGAAGGGAGTAAAAGTTTGAGGCACATTACATCTCTCACTGATCAGAGGAAAACATTTTTTTTCATAAAAGATTATTATGTTTTATCTTCGTACAGTACATATTTATCTTTATATTTATTTTATCTGTTTTTACACAGTTTTTTTTTCTGCATGCACACAGTAAAATGTTCTCAATAGAGATGAATTAAACTATGTGCACATAAAAAACATACTCGAAATTATTTTTTTTTAAAATCTGACAGATGAAATCTCTTCACACACATCACTTAATAATCTAACGGATAAACTTTTTCTTATCTTCTAGAGTTTAAACCCACACAAACCATTGTTAATTAAAAAAACACAACTGCTCGAAACAAATATATGAGATAAAAAATAAGTTACAACTGCTCAAAATGAATATATGAGATAAAAAATAAGTTGTTGAAAAATAAATAAATTCGTTTTAATATTAATATTTATTTCTTAAATTAATATTTTTTTTGACTGAGTAGGAGTATGCTGTATGCTGGAACAGCTTTCGTGTCGTTCGATTGATTATCTTCTGAGCTCCTTCCCTTTCCTTCGTTGTCCTCACCTTTCGGTTTCTCTGGAAGCATTGATGGCTATTAGCAAACGAGACGCACAAGCAGCTGGCTAGGTGTACGTGCACGTACTGCAATCCGCTTCGTCAGCCATATCTGACCTGCTACAGCAAAAGATCCAACAAAATACTGGCAGAGGATCCATGCAGTGGCTTTTGTTAGCTACTAAGGGGTGTTAAAAAGACTCGACTCGCGGAATTTTTCACAAATTATTTTGATTTTTATTAAATTTTAATTTAAAATTAAATAGAATTTTGATTCGATACTGATTCGATCGGCTGTAACAAATTTTAGTTCCTTTTTTTCGATTCGTTTTCAGTCCTAGCTACTAGGCTGCCATGGAAAGATGACAAGAAGAGCAGCGCAAGATGGATCGATGCAATGTGGCGCTGTCTGTGCAAACGAGATGAAAGACTCGATCGAGATCAGCGCGTGGACGATCGATCGACGTGACTGGACCGGAGCGAGATGCTCCGGACATCGCAAGTGGCATGTAGCTTGACTCCGCTTATGGCGTCTAGACCTTTTTGTCCCGACGTCGAGAGAACGTCGAGAGAAGACTTGCCAGCCAACTGCTGCACTTGGGAAAAAATCTCTTTGCTGATGAGTTTCGTCAACGGAAACAGTGACGTCGATATTTATGCGTGGTGGTCTAGGCTAGGAGTAACGGACACGGCCGGTTGACTTGCTCGATCACCCGTGCTCCAACCAAGTTTTCAAACGCGTGCTTGGACCAGGAGGAACGCTTCTTAGCTTCCGATCTGGAGTTATATGTGTGTGCCGCGTTGTTTCTTGGTCTAGATTTTTTCCTTCAGCAACCGCACGCCTAACAGGTCAAAGCTTACACACTTCAGTTTCGTCGACGACCGGTGCAGGGAAAGTCGATCGTCCAGGTAGATAGTGGATGGGTTTGTAGTTTGTGTGGATTTCCTTCTTAGTACTACTAGACAGTAGTAGCTTTCAAGTGTGTTGTGCTATCAAGCAAAATTCATCGTAGGAAACCATGCACGTGTCCAGAGGATTCCAGTTATACTAGTACAGTACACAGAGACTGGAGAGCCGGCGGACACATCATGATCGCCGTGTCCTGCAACGCTATTTACGCTCGAATCCTGCGAAATCTAGTCCGGTCCTAGTGCTCCGTCGATCTGTCGGTTCAAAGGCAGTCGACGCATCATGGATGCATATGGGCTTGGAATGGAGCATTGGGTAAAGACTCCGACCGGTGACGATGCGGGCAGACCTTAACGAGAGCTTCCAGGTCGACAGAGATGGATGATTCGCGCACACACGTCCTGCAACGCGAGGAGCTGAGACGGGCGTAGGTGCAACCAAAGATCAGTAGTACTAGTAACAGCCGATCGGTTGCAACCACCGCGTGCTCTGACCCTGACCCTCCATGCTTTTTCATGCCCTGCTTCCCCTACTTAGGGCATGTTTGGATCCCGCACCGATGCCAGCTAGGCTGCTGGTGCGCAGCTTTCGACTGATTGAATGTTTGTTTAACATATATATAATCAGTTTGGTTGCATCGAATTTGTCTTATTTTATATGAGTTAATCTCAACAATATGTGCAACCAAACACACTTAGAGTAACAGTAGTACTCTATCCGTCTCAAATTTTTTGACATTTTAGCAATTGAAAAATGTCTCAGAATGAATGTCGTTTTAGGTTGACAATGCTAGGTATAGCTGGAGCATCGCAGGAGGCTGATGATTAACACAGGCAAAGAAATATTAAAAAAAATAAACAGAGCTCATTTCCAGCCGCAAGTTCATCTCTTCCTCTCTCTCTCTCTCTCCTGCCACAAGCAGAGTAATTACTTCTATACTTTTGGTGGATCTCACGGTGCACCACGGATCAGCATGAAAGAAGGTTAGCAATGTCATTTTTCCGTTTCTTAGTTCCAGTGTCTGAGTCTAAAACGTCTAAATGATCTGGGGGACGGAGGGAGTAGTAGGAGTGACACAAATCGCAAGGCAGCATCAGTGGGAGCTGGTTCGTGTTTCCATTTCCTGCCTCTCCCGTCCACTTCACCCACACTGCTACTGCCGCAACAATTAAGCTGTACTAGCAGCAGCTCGTGGATCGTTTCCAGCCTCCGCGGTCGCCGCCGAGCCACGAGTCACGGCCCTGATTTTCCGCTTCGACGACCCTGCCCCTCCGACGTCGTCTCAGCAGCCGACACCGTCCTGCCTGGACTACTGGAACCCGAGCGGCAGAAATCAGCGCGAGCGCATGGGGGGAAAAGGAAGGGAGCAAACTCCTCCTACATATGGCCCTTGCCATCATCTTTGCTTAAAAGCTCGCTCCGTACCGGCGGGCACCATGATTCCCGTGTCATCACAGCAGCAGCGGCGATGGCGAGCAGAAGCAGAGCAAATCAGAGGCGGCCACGCCGGCCAGCAAGACCGCCATGTAAGGTGACAAGGTCTACCCTAGGAGACGACTGTGTACCGATCAGTCAGAAGAGCCTTTCTTAACCTGCTGTATGCATCATCAGGCCACCTGCAGCCTGTGAATCCACAAGACTCGTGCAGGGAGTTTGCCGCCGGCTCACCGTGTAAAGTCGAAATTTGCTTGGGACAGGTAGGAGTAGTGCTCCACTACACTCGCATTGTGCAGTGAATTTGGTGCCCGAAAATCGACGAGGGAGGAAGAGTTAGATAAGGCACAGGGATTCCTCTGGGTGGTGGAGGAGGCACGTAATGCGCGCCGGCCCGCACAGCTGGAGCCGGAGAAGTTGGGCTCAACTTAATGGGCTTATTTGCCCGCATTCGGAAGATGGTTGGGTCAGGTACATGGGCCCTCATTGCTAGGAGTACCATTTTTACTTGGAACTGCATTACTAGAATTTCTAGAATATTAGAAATAAATTTCAAACGGCACAGATGGAGTAACCATAGCTGGTGGTGCTAGTACTAGGTATCACTCCAACCTGATCGTTTCGTTGTGTGTCTGCTTCGTTCGTAAGGCTTCACAAAACAACATGCTTAAATGGGCAACAAAAAAAAACTGTTAGCCATATTTTATCTCTTGCCAGTACCAATCCACAGCGCCGCGAATAATCTACTCCTAACTGGCAAAGCATGTTCCCAAAGTCTCGACACTCCTACTCCCCTGTGCTACTGTGCTAAACAGCCTAGTCGGAGTACTCCGTAGTGCAGTTCTTCTCCCCTGTCGTATCAATGGAACTGCCAAAAGGCCAATGCTGTTTCAGACTTCTGGTAAAGAAAAGCCACCACCAAAAGCTTCCTTTTCCTTGGTACTCTTCACGGGGAGAGCCTCAGCCACTACCGACACCAAATGCTGCCATGCTGTCTGTTTCAGACTCGGACCGAGGTATTAGGCATGTCCCCTAAACTCGCAGACAGAAAGTTCTCCGTTGTGTTCGTCCGTTGGACTTGTGCCAGAACTTTGTCTGCTGTTTGTTTGCACTGAAGATTTGGTGCGCAGATGAACGTGGCCTCGTCCTCGTGGCGGTCAGAAGTACTCGTGCGGCCTAAGAAAATGACAAAAAGGAAATCAACCGCCGAAAATAGTGAAGCAAAAGCACGTTCCTCCGTGATCAGGCAATCATCGCAAGGGGGCGAGAGAGAGAGAGATGTTTTTCTCTTTCTCTGAAACTAAGAGGAATAGTGCATTTTTCTTTTGGCATAGTACTAAGCTTTTAAAAAATTTCTTATTTTCGACTCTAAATGTGTCATACACTATACTAGAGTTGATCGTTTGCTCGGTGATAACTGTACATGTGTACATTAACTGCTGATCACATAGCAGCTCTTGATCACGTTTGTGAGAAGATAACAATATGTTTCCATATGTAAGACAACTGTCATCTAGCCATTTGACTCCTAGTCCAAATGCATCATACATATGAATTGACCATTTGCTCGGTGATAAACGATCACATGTATGTTAACCGCTCGTCACATGGTGGATCATACACCGTATTTGCGGATAAGATGAAGATATGTTTCTATATGTAAGACAATTGTAACCTAGTCATTTGACTTTGACTCCAAATGCGTTGTACACTACATAAGAGTCGATCATTTGCTCAGTGACAACTGACAATGCGTGCGGTAACCGTTCGTCACGTGATGGGTCTTGATCACGTTTGCCGAGAAGATGATGCTACGTTTCCATATGTACGACAACTATAATCTCGTCGTTGACTCGGACTCTAAATACGTCATGCACTATGAGTTCACCGCTTGCTCGGTGATAACCAACCACATGTGCGGTAACCGTTTGTCATATAACGAGCCTTGATCATGTTTGCAGAGAAAATGACAACACATTTCTATATGTGAGGAAACCGTCATCTAGCTATTTGGCCTCGACTTCAAACGCGACACATACAAGAGTAGACCGTTTGCTCCAAGATAACCAACCACATGTACGATAACCGCTCATACTTGGTGCGTCTTAGACCGCATTTGCGTAGAAAATGATGATACATTAATTAGCATGCCTTCAATATCTTTCTTTTTTGAACTTGCGCATCCTAGTAGATGTGAAAAGCAGCCGGGCCATCATCCCAGGACGTTACGGAAGCGTGAGCAGAAGATACGGTTTGCATGCCCAAACGGAAGAACAAGACCCCCGACCCCACCTGTCATCGAGAGGGATCACAGAAAACCCACGGAAAACTGAACCGGCCCGGCCCCGCGGCACACAGGATATATGCCTGGTTTTTCTGGTGGGAAGGGGCGCGACGACGCCAGCGAGAGCAGTCTGTGTGGGGGCGAAAGAAGAAGAACGACGAGGAATTCTTCTCGTCCTCCGTCCGCGTGGTTCGCGGCCCTGGACCCTTCGTCTCCGGCGCATCGGTGGGGCTCTGTACTGCACCACGGCAAGGCTCGGGACGGCGGCGCGGCTCGGGCAGATCGACGATCCGCGCGTCGTGAAAGCTGAAGGTGAGTGGTTGCTGCTGGCTTGGTTGTTCGCGATCTCTGCTCTGCTCTGCTCTTCATGTGCTGTTGGGGCTGCTTAGTGGAGTAGTAAATCTGAATTCCGACTTGCCGTGGGCTCTGAAGATTTCGATTTCAATGGAACAGTGCAGCGTTTTTGCCGGGTCTTGTTTCGATTTCGTCTAGTGGGGGGATCGCAGGGAAGAACGTTCAGAAATTTGGAAATGTTGGTTCGTTCTTGACGCTTTTGTTAGCTTTTGATTATGCTTGTCGCTCTGCGTGTGACTAATCGGGCGTCCTGGGTATGGGGAACATCTCGTCCAAATCTACTCCCTTTCTTTCCTCTGACAACGTTTTACTCCTGCTACTACCACCCAGCAATCCACATGAGAAGAAGCTTCCTGTCCTTTTGTTTTTGATCGGGAAGCTTCCTGTCCTGAAGTAGCTGAAAGGGAAATTTCATTCTTCAAATGAGCAGGAGGACTGCTCTTTTTGGTCCGATGGAGTTATGTTTTTCCCCTGTTCCGTTAGAGCAGCTTCCTTGCCTGTACCCTGCGGAGTCGGAAGGCCGAAAGCATAGCGCTTTCTTTGGCAGCAGGTAATGCGGCACCGTACCTTTATGGAACTACTCCTATACTCCTAGTACCATTACCGCGAGCGATATCCTGCCGTTCTCTGGCGAGGCTCAAGGAAGGCGGCGCCGGCGCAGGCTTTAATGGCCGGGACCGTGTCCCCGTTGCCAGCCGATGGCGGCGGCCGACGGGCGCGTGCCACGCCGCGCAGCCCCGCGTGTGCGTGGTCTGGCCTGCTCTGCTTTCTTGGTTCTCGGGTCGCGCCGCTATACTGCCTGCTGCGCGAGGTCTGGAGTGCGACATTGTTGTCTAGGGACAATAATGGTTTGATTACGTACTCCAGGAGTAGAGTTGGGGAATCAGATGCCATTTGTTGAGGTCAAAAGGATGTTGTTTGTTTTGTCACTTTTGTCCGTCTCTGGGGAGCTGTAGATGTTGGCGATAACAGAGCCGTCTTTTTGTTGTGAGTTCTTGACCGCGTCGTTCCGCGCGCACACAAAAAGTTGTTTTTGACCGTATCAACTGATGAAGCGATGATGTGTGCTGTTGGCCTGTTGTGGTGTGCTTTTCTTGCTGGGAACGGTAACCTGCTGAAAACTTTCCCACTGCATCAACAGGAATACTCCTCCATTCCCTAGGATTTGGTTTCATCCAGCACTTGTAACTTTTTGGAACGACATTATCTGATTCTGATCGTTTGCAATTCCTCGCGTTGGTGACAGGTTCTTCCGTCCTCTGATCCTGCTACGACTCGTTGACTCTGTGAGGAACCAAGAACTGACTGAGCCCCAGCCGCGGCTGCTCTCGTAGTTTTGCTTGGTTCAAAGCAACTTGTGGTAGTAGCATGTCAAGCGTAGACTCCGACGAAGAGGGCGACCTGTTCTTCGACGCTTGTGACGACGACGATGCCAGAAGCTCATCAGACGCTTCGTCTTCGCGTGGATGCAGCACGAGCGACCAAGCATCGGAGTCAGGGCGACCTGAGTATGAGCTGTGGACAAGTGAACCAACCAGCGTGGAAGAAAGGAGGCACCGATTCCTCGAGGGAATGGGCCTCGTCGAATCTATTCCAACTGCCTTGTCGCAGTGGCAGGGAGAAATCACAGCTGACTGCGCAGTTCGTGGCGCGGAGGAGAGAATCGGGAGCATCTGCTCGACGTCGTGGTCGTCTTTTTCTCAGGCTGATGCAGAAGCACCAGGTAGTGCTTGTTGCAGAAGAGATCTGGATTCTAGAAACGGACTGACCGACATGCTTGAGGAGGTTGGAGCAGCCAACGTTGCGAAAGTGAACCGGTCTGCGGGGTTTCTCAGTTTCTCCCAGCTTGTTCGCGGATTCTTGCGGAAGCGCCGCTGTCGCGGCATCCCTGCAAGAGGGACAGATACTACCTCATGTAGTGTGAAGCAAAAGGATCGCAAGAGCTTTTGTGGAAGGTTCAGAGCAAAGAAGGGAGAAGCTAGAATTTGTACTACACACGATGCTCCTGCGAGGAGTTTAAAGACGAGCCCAATATGCAGAACAAGAGTTGATCAGCAGAACAAAAAGTGGCTGGACTTCTCTGCCGTCTACATGTGCCAAGAAATTCAAGCTCACGGAGGTTCAGTTAGGGCCATGAAGTTCAGTCCATCCGGGTGGCATTTAGCGAGTGCCGGCGATGACTGTATTGTGCGCATTTGGATGGTAAGAGAAGTCGACTCCTCTCCTGATTTATATGGCAGAGAGGCGCCTGGGAAGCACGTGGATAGAGCAAAGGGCCTTAACATGAAGCGGGGGAAGGGCCAAAGCCGAACCCTTGCCATAATTCCCAGGAGAGTTTTCAGCATTTCAGAGACACCGCAGCATGAATTTCTTGGTCATACAAGTGATATCTTAGATATGACATGGTCAAAGTCAGATGTAAGTGTTATCTTAATCATTTACAGTTGATGCTATCTGTGCCTATTCCACAGCATCATAATAATAAATTTTTTATGTCAAGATTGCTACCAAAACTGATTATAGTTTTCCTGCAGTTTCTCTTGACCGCATCTAAAGACAGGACAGTGCGCATGTGGAAAGTTGGTTGTGATGGCTGTCTAGCGGTATTCAAACACAGAGATTATGGTATGTTCAAACATCAACTGATAAATCTCGTATAATAATTGTTAGTACATTGCTGCTTCTGCACAGATTGTCAGCTGACGAATGAAAAGTTTATTTCAGTGATTCCATTTACAGTTTAGAACTCATACTTTTTTTGTTTGTGATGAATATATCAACAGTGACATGCGTGCAATTCAAACCAGTCGATGAAAGATATTTTGTCAGTGGCTCAATAGATGGTAAAGTTCGAATTTGGGATGTTTCGGAGAAGCGAGTAGTCGATTGGGATGATACAAGGGACATCATAACTGCCGTGAGTTACAAGCCCGATGGAAAGGTTTAAGGCCGACCATATATTCTGTCTCTTAAGTTAATTGCTACCCCAAAATTGGGTGCTAACTCAAGCATTCTTCCTTACCATGTCAGGGCCTTATTTTTGGAAATGCTGCAGGGAAATGCCGCTTCTATGATTGTTCAGGTATTGTCACATGCATTTCTATTCTCTTTTGCAGGAAGTTTTCTGTCATTCCTTGTGAATAAGTTAATTAAAATGTCAACAAGAGTGTTAGTGCTCCTAATAACTGTATTTTTTTTTGTAACAAAAAAATAGGTCGCAACATGGAACTGGAGAAAGTAATACGCGTAAAGAAGAAGAAATCTGCTGGCAATCAGATCACTGGTCTGCAGGTCAGCTGCTCTGTTGCATCGTTTCACATTGAGCATTGTTTTCTTTAAGCGTTGATAAATCAATAGACTAACCAATCGATCATGCATTCCACAGTTTTCAAGAGGTAATCCGTCAAGGATGGTGATCGCGTCAGCGGATTCTAAAATTCGAGTGTCTGAAGGTGCTGGCAGTGGCACCACCCAAAAATTTGAAGGTCAGATTTCCCGCCAACCCCTCAGCCTTACACCCTCCTATGTGGCCATGTCTGTCTGTCTCCCGATCAGCAGCGCAGCTTACGCACCACATCGCTCTTTGATCTCTGTCGCAGGACGATGGATCGCCAAGGCCCTGCTCCCGCCGTCTCTAACATCCGACGGCCGGTACCTCGTGTCGGCCGGCGCCGACTCCAACGTCTACATCTGGAACTTCGACGGGTCGTCGGCCGGAGGCGGACGCCGGTGTTCAAGACCCGTTCGCTCCTGCGAGCTGTTCCCGTCCAAGGGCGGAGTGACGTCGGTGGCGACGTGGCCGGGCCTGCGCGAACGCGGCGGCAGCGGCGGGGACCTCCGATCACCGCCGGAGAAGGGCCCCACCGTGTGCCGTGACCGGGAGCGCTGCTCGTTCGGGACGTGGTTCTTCGCTGACGCCGCGAGGGGCGCCGCCGCGACGTGGCCCGAGGAGAAGCTGCTACCGTCGCTCAAGTACGTTAACTGCGCCGGGATGGACGACTGCCGCAGCAAGGTCTCGGCTGCCTGGAACACGGTCATCGTCACAGGCGGCTGCGACGGAGTCATCCGATGCTTCCATAACTATGGCTTGCCCGTGAAGCTGTAGCTTGCAGGGCGCGGAAAGCTGTGGCCAGAGTTTTCTGAGGTTGTAAATTCGGAAAGCCGTAAATGTAGTTAGTGATTGCATAACTAACTTTCTAAATTTAAGTATCGGAGTGAAAAGTGAACGAAAACTAAACATCGAGATGAAGTCACGGTAAACTGGTAATCCGCTAGCTGGTCAATACTTCCTCCGGTCACAAACAACATCATTTTAAATAATGACACAGTCTCTAAAACATAATTTTTATTTTTATTTTCAATAAAAATATTTATTAAAAAGAAGCATATTTATATTTTTATGAAAATAATTTTTAAAACAAATTTAATCATATAATTTTTATATTTTTAAATTTAACAAGTTAAAAATTATTTATTATTTATATTTTTAATATTTGATCAAAATATTTTTCAAAATAACCTTTTTTTTTAACCGAAGGATTAGAAGGCATACCTCTATCTTCACAGTACGTTGTTCGTCCATTGTGAAAGACTCGGCCATTCTAAACCATTGATCTAATCCGCAGAACCCATAATTGTTTTATACAC
>BCLG01002244.1:3486-23821 GCA_001602295.1 Zoysia matrella
CCCCGGCGGGCGTGCAACCTCCTCCCTTCGGCGGCCCGTGACTCTCCACCACGCCGGCGCGCAGCCCCTACCTGGCCAACTGGCTTGAGTTCTTGTGACCCCGCCGGCCCTCCACCGCGGGTGTCGGGAGCAGTCGTGCCTCAAGGCGGGTAAGCTAGAGATCCAGTTTGACGAGCGAGTGCTTGAGGCCGCATGAGGCCCTGGCGTCGACAGCAACCTGTAGGTGCCTGCTGGTTTGGATTTGTACTCGATTTCGCTTGGATTTCAAGATCTTGTCTCCTGTGATCGATTTACATCTCCGGGAATCCTACCTGCTCCCACCGCACTGCTCATCTCTGGTTTTTAATCCCTGATGTGTCCTGCTAATCCTTCTTCTCCTGCACGGAGTTTTTTCTTTTTTCTTTCACGCGAGTCTTCAATCACTTTGATACCTGAGTGGCTAACCAAGCACGGTAATGGTATCAATTACCGTTACCATATCTAAACCAAACAAAACACGTAACCACTGATTTCATCTCTAATACCTCCGTATTTTGTTACTGTTACTGTTAGCGTTACCAGACCATACACCAAACACCACCGTAAATCGTGTAAGCTCCTGCTGCTACTTTTCCCATTCCGACGTTCCAAATTAGAACGAGTGATATTATATATTCGCATTCTAGTGATTACTCCCAATTACCATGGGATCGAGATGCCGCTGCCCTCCTTTGATACAACAGCGAAGTCGTTGCCAAACTTGTCTACGATGGCGCGTGCCAATGGTAGCTCAGGCAGCTGGCCGCACCTCCCCGCTGCGAACATGATCCCGGCAGCAGCACATCTCCTCACCACACTCCCTACAACCATACAACCAAGAACATAACAGACAAGAAAACAATGAGCTAAACATGAAAGCTTGATCGACTCAGGCTATGGCGTAAACAATGATTACGCACTGTGGCTTATCTAACTGCGCGGCGTGCTCGACGAGGCGCTTGCAGTAGAGCTCGACGATGTCAAACGCCTGCAGTATGTTGTCCTCCTCTATGTAACTGCCCTGCCTGCACTACGACATATCCATGCAAGCGAGTTAGCACTCTTGCATTCGAAAAAGTATGGCGCGTTGGCTGGCGTCACATTTGATTTGTGTTCAGAGATCCTAGGTCCTTTACTCTGGAGAGCGCGCTGGAGGTGGCGAGGGCGAGGAGCTGACTGATATGGCCACGTCATATCGATTTGCGAGCCAGACGGAGACGGCGGGCAGCGACGAGGTGCGCAAGGCGAGCTTGAGAAGCTACTTAAGGCCTCTTTGTTTGAGCTTTTAGACAGTTTTTCGAGTCTAAAAGCTAAAAAGGTTAAAAGGTTAAACAAAAATCATGCTTTTGGACTCAGCTTTTCGAGTAGCCAAGCACTCCAAAAGCCCGAAATATACTGCGGCCCAAAAGCACGGTTCGAGTTGCTTCTCATAGCTTTTGCGGGATGGAGTTTTGTATGTCCTCACAGAGTTGCTCAATATTACCCGCAAATGCCATCGCATATAAACCGCATCCCTCCTTCGCTCTCACCTGGACTCCTCATTTTTCTTTCCTCCATCTTCCAGCCGCCACAAGAGGAGAAAAGGCAACCTAGGGTTGGCGCCGTCGATCTCTAGGCTGTCGGCCATCGGGGCGCCACCTGAAGCCACGCCCGTCGCCACCGAAAGGCGTCCCGTCGCGCATCCCCACAGGAAGCAGCGCTCGTTGCTTGTTGCCTTGGGCAGTCGCGCATCGCCCGTCGCCTTCGGCAGCCACGCGAAGCCCGTCGCGCGCCGCGCGTCGTCTTTGTGCGCCTGTACGCAACCAGTCTGCTGGTGTCGTGGATCTCTGGAGGAGTTCCCGGCGCCCAAGATCCAGCGTGTTGCGTCTTTCTGGAGGAGTTCCCTGAGGGCACCAAGTCACGTGTCCCTGTGCTCGTGCTTCTAATCAAGGTATTGTCTCCATGCTCTTGTGTTCGTCGTTGATTTTCTCCTATACAAATTGGGTACCGTGGATGGGAACCACGTAGTGAAATTGATGTGCTTATTACTGATTGGAATATTAGATGAATAGTAATATTGCTGCTGGTAAGAAGGTGAAGACCGGCCTTGTTGCAGATTGGGATGCCCGTGTTACAGAAATTTTTTGTAAGATTTGTGTGAAGGAGATAGAGGCTGGAAATAGGCCTCATGGTACCTTGAGTGCAAAAGGCTATCAGAACTTGGTTGAAAAGTTTGCTGCCCGTTCAGGCAGACCCTACACTCAAAAGCAACTAAAAAATCGGTGAGATGCTCTCAAAAGCTTGTATGATTTTTGGTTGTCGCTGACACATACAACTGGAATTGGGTGGGATCCTTCTTTGCAAACATATACAGCAAGTGATGATTTTTGGGACAACAACACAAAGGTAATTATAATACATTCTATATGTAATTAATTGTCATGTGTGGCTGCTGTCAATATCTGTGATATATGTACAAGTCCAATCTCTGTCATCTTTCATTTTATAGAGAAACAAAGAGAAGAGGGCAATAAGGTTTGGTCCACCAGCAAATCTTAAGGAACTTGAGGTAATGTTTGAGAAGAGTAAAGTGTCTGGTCTGTTCGCATGCATCTCAAGACAAGCTGAACCAAGCAGCCCAAATATTTTGGAAGAGCTGAATATTCTAGATGATGATGGGAGAGATGAAGAAAGTCTGACCCAAGCAACCAACTCATATCTGCCAGCTTCAAGGGGAACAAAGAGGAAAGCTAGTCCTAGGAAAGGGAAAAACCCAATACTTCGTGTCATGTCCAAGATGGTGGATGATGTCATAAGTACCAATTCTGTTACCTCAAAGGCAGTACAAGGTGACTTCACCCGTGAAGAAATTCGTGAAGTGATGAAATTAGCTAAAGGTAGTGGAGCCATTGAAGGGAGTGACGAGCACTACATTGCTACAAGGCTTTTTGTGAAATCTGAAAATCGATCTATGTTTATGACGTTTGAGACGAATGAAGGGCGATTGAATTGGTTGAAGAGGTGCTACGAAGAGAGGAAGAAGTAGAAGCTATTATGATGTTCCATTGTATCCTGCATTATATTTTCAGATCAGTGTGTAATTTGCTTTCTTATTTAATTTCAGCATGGAACTTTGTCCTGTAAACGCTATTTCAGCAAGAACATGGTATTGTAACTTTATTGTTCTATCTGATTTGTGACATGGCTGTTATATGATGTGTTTAATTTCTCTTTGTGCCATGATAATGTGTTATGTTTCACTAGCCTTTCTATATCAGTGTGTAATACAAGTTTTTGGTTGCATGTAGATGAGTTCAAGTGACAGTGATTGCACATCCAGTGATGATGAGTACTCAAAAACACTGGATATTGTGGTTAGGCATGGAAAATAGTTCAACATGTGTTGTCTGCTTCCAGAGTATTTAGTACATACTATTGCAACACCTACTTCAACAAATCAGATAGACGGCAACCTGAGGTGACTGGTTATGATTGGGTTATCAAATGCTTGAACAATCCAGGAGCTTGCTACAAAATGTACAGGCTAAACAGATCTGTTTTTGATAGCTTACATGAGACTTTGGTGTCACATTATGGTTTGAAGTCTACTTGTGGTATGAGTTCTGTCGAAAGCCTGGGCATGTTTCTATGGATTCTTGGTGGACCACAATCTGTTACCCAAGTTGAGAACCGATTTGAAAGATCTACAGAGACTATCCATAGAAAGTTCAGTGAAGTATTAGATTGTGTTTTCAGACTTGGTGAGGATATCATTAAACCGAAGGATGCACAGTTCACACAAATACATCTTAGACTCGAAGATAGCAGATTCTATCCATATTTCAATGGTTGCATAGGAGCTATAGATGGCACACATGTACCTTTCATTGTGCCTGCTTCAAAGACCGTATCACATATTGGTCGACACCGCTACACTTCACAAAATGTTTTAGCAATTTGTGACTTTGATATGAGGTTCACATTTGTGGTGGCCGGTTGGCCGGGATCGGCACATGACACAAGGGTCTTCAATGATGCTTTGGAGAGATATGCTTCCACTTTCCCGTTTCCTCCTGAAGGTATTGAAATCCTCTAGTCTTTCAATTCATATGCTAACGTAATTACATAGGTCTTAAAAATAAAAGAAACATTTGTTTTGTAGGTAAATATTACCTTGTTGATTCAAGATATCCTAACAGGAAGGGTTTTTTGTCTCCATACAAGGGTGAGACATATCATCTGAATGAGTTTCGATAGGGAGCGGGCCCTAGGAATAAAAAGGAAAAGTTCAACTTTTTTCATTCATCCATTCGCAATGTGATTGAGAGGTCTTTTGGTGTGTTGAAGATGAAGTGGAGAATATTAGGACAGTTGCCAAGATATTCTGAGCGAAAGCAAACACAAATAATCATTGCTTGCATGGCGCTTCACAATTTCATTCGAGAGAGTGCTTTGGCAGATGACCTTTTTGACTTGTGTGATCAAGATGAGGACTTTGTGCCGGGTGATGATGAGCCACCACTGTCATCCCAAACAACTACACCCGGGATGGAGGACAGTGACATGAACACATTTCGAGATAGCATTGCGAATGGTTTGATGGACATGAACGGTTAGGTTTGTTTAGGATGGTTGTTTCGACATGTCTTATATTTTGGTCAAGTGACATGAGACAAACTTACTTATTGATATTTTGGTACAATGTATTTATCTACTATGAGATTTGTAACTATTATTGAACTCATGTTTATGTGCTGTAGGCACATAATATATTGATTATCTAATGTTATTTGAGTTTGTTGTGCATTCTATATTTTTTATTTATTTTTTAATTTCAAAAAATAGTTTTATTGCATTTTACTATAAGTTCAACATATTATTCTACCCTCAGACAGCAAACAAGGTCATTTCAGACATTACACACTCCTTTCAGCTCAAAAGCTATTTGTCAGCAAAGTCAAAAGCTGTGCAAACAAACAGCTTTTACACTAGCAGCTTTTATAAAAGCAACCTCTCAAAAACCACCAGCCAAAAGCTCCTTTTCAGAAAGCTCCAGCTCAAACAAACAGGCCCTTAACCCTGGAGGTCTGCTTGGAAGTCTTTCTGCGGAAGAAACCTATGGTGTAGGCTCCGGTGGTATTCCTTGCGCGATAGCGTCGCTGTTCAATCGTGTGAGCACCGAGCTCTCAGCCTTGTTGTTGATCTTTCGCTTGGTGGCAAGTGTTAGAGTATACTTCTTCCTTTCTTTAATTAATGTCGCTGATGATTTTTAAATTCAATTTTTATCATTTGTGCTATTAAAAAATTTAATAAATTTTATATATTTTGATATAATTTGATTTATCGTTATTTGAATCACAACTTAAATTTTACATATTCGAGCAAATTTTTTTAATAAAACGAATAATCAAAGTTTATTGTAAAAGTCAACGACGACGTCAATTTAAAAACGGAGGGAGTAAGTGAATTGTTCACTTTTTTTATCAGCTTAAGCTTTTGGGCTCAACTGGTTGGTGCATACAACTCAATATGGTATCAGAGCCAGATATCTAGAGTTTAAATTCTATCGAACGCGATTTATTAAAATAAATTACATAATACTCCTATTCTATATTTGTGTCCTACATAAGCTGCAGAGCATGCAACTCAATAGCGAGGAAGGGGAAGAAGGCGATAAATTGGTCCGCGAGTTCTCGTTGAAGGGAAAAGAGTTTATAGGGCTGTAGCACCTGCTTCATAATTATAAATTAATTCCTAATGTATATATACAATCGGACAATCTAGAATAGAATGTTCAAATAATAAAATTCTATGTGGAAAAATTATTATTTTTAGACTGTAACTAGAAAATTTGCCAATGATTTTTTTATTGTGTCACCTTATTGAACATAAATGATTATTTATCGATAATATGATCTTGATGCTAAGTACATTCAAGGGTTGCCACGCTTCTTATCTATGTTGCAAGCCTGATATATGACTCCTATTATTAAATCTCCCCAAAGAACCTATAAAAATAGATAGAAAAACCAGTTGACAAAATGGAGAAAAAGACATAATGCAACATTTTAAATGCATATAACTTTCATTGAGAAACAATAAAATATATAAGAACAACACCAATCTTCAAAAGCAATGCTGATTGGATCATTATGACCCCTCTAAACAGTTGAAATGAACATGTAAAAAGCAATATCTCCATATATGCTTCCCCTAGTCCTTCCTTGACACAAAATGACAAATTAGAAAGGCATATGGGCATAGATTGATAGAATTCACAGAACAACAATGGAACAATATGGTTTGGTATGTTCAAAAAACACCACTTCAGTGAATATAAATGGTCAATTACATGTATTCCCGACAACCCTTGTGGAACATCAAACATATCTTAGCAATTCAGTTCTTCAAGTTATTGCATCCATCAATGCAAAGAACATAGTTTAAACAGAGTTCATGAATCGAATAAATACAATATAGAAAAATTGTTTGCATATTTCTTAAAACATTGCAAAAGGTAGTGTGACTTGAAATTGCATAGAATTGATACATTCCACATAGAATGAGATATCTATTAACAAAAAGGTCACGGATAAAATCAAAGTCGTCTCCTTTGGCTGAATTTAACACAATTTGTAATCTGATATTCCCAACAAATAAGTGTGAAACTATCGCAATGCATATCAAACATACACATTAGGAAGCAAGCTATGCTATTGAACTCGTACTGAAATAAACAATAAACTGGTGAGGCACACCCATGTGAAAATGCATACAATTGCCATAAGGGGGAACATGTCAGACGACAGAGCAACCTAATACATGAATGTGCGTGTGAAACAAGCAGAATAGGCTATAAAAGTTTGATTGGAAGAAATAAACCAGCAGGTTCTACACGAAATGCTAATGAATTACCAGTTTGTTTACTTGGCTCTGCAGCTTGTCAAGATAAACAGTTTGCGGCCAACGTACTGTCTCTAGCCAGAATTCCCACATAAATATCACTTCCATACTCAACAGGTTTCAATTTCACAGTTTTTAGTACCTTTATAAAACAATCACGAATAGTATGAAGGAAAGGAACCGAGCAATCATGTGAAATTTCGCTATGCCAAACATGTAAGAATTTTAGAAAAGGGCACCAAGTTTCCTACTACATAAAATTGAACTCAATTTCGCTGTGCAAGCAGCAATTCCATAGAAGATTGACTTGGTGTGACGAAGCCTATCGCTACTGCGAAAGCTGGCCAAGATAGCGGGATAGTTGGGGTTGCCTACCTCGATCGCGTAGGATTGCGACGCAGCGCCAGACCAAATGAGGGACCAGTGACCATCGGAGCAGTGGTCGAGCGCTCCAGGGCGGGAGCACGACGAAGTAGCTCTGAGCGCCGCCCACCACTCGCATCTCAATCTCCATCCCATCCATCGCAGTACCCCATGCCTGCAGCCTCTCGCCGTTTTGGTATGAATTGACTGAGTAAAAGGTAGAGCCTCACCATGATTCCGGCGCCGAGAGAGAGAGAGGAGGCGGTGCAGGGGCAGCCAGGGCGAGGCCGCCGGGGCAGCGGTAGCTAGCGGGAGCTGCTGTGGCCTAGGCGGAGTTGGGGCGAGGCAGGACCGCTCGTGGCGAGGGGCAGGCAGGGCAGCTGGGGCGGGAGACGGGGTGAGGTCGCATGGCTGGCCGTGGCTGGGGCTGGTCTAGCCGGAGTGGGGCCACTGGCCATCCGGGCGGCAGGCGAACGGAAGAGACCAGCCTACCAGAACAATCAATCTCGGACGCTCATCGAGGAATCAACGGTTCAGAGTAGCCAGCCACGAGAAATCTCTCCAGATTTAGTAAAGATTGAAAATGAATTGACTACCAAATCATTGCAATAAAAAATCACAATATAATAAGCTATCCACACCTGAACAGCAGTTACATCCGCGTAAGTGTTATATTACATAGAGAAACTTTACAAGATTTGCCTAGGTATAATAAAATATTTTTAACTAATAACAGATATAATTCAAGGTATCATGGTATAATTCCATAATTGGAGAAATATCCCTGGGCCCTTCAAAATAGTGAGCAGCATTACACGTGAATTTTGACCATCCTCGCAAATTCTACTCCTTCCGTTCTTAAATTGACGTCGTCGTGACTTCTATCATCAACTTTGACTATTCATCTTATTCAATTTTTTTATAAATATTATATATTTAATTATAATTTGATGTATCATTATAGTTATTTGAATCTCAACTCAAAATTTTACGCATTTGATCTAATTTTTTGAATAAGACGAATAGTGAAAGTTGATATTAGAGACGAAGGGAGTATGTTACTATTTAAAGATAATAAAACAAAATTACATGACTTCAATGAATATATTTGCAGAGTTCAGGTAATATGAAGCAAAGGTCAAATAAAAACATGCAATGTGAATAACAGAACACACAAAATGACAGTTACATTTAATTTGAATAAATAGAGGAAGCCTGGTGATAAACTACAGCCTTAGTAAGCTGTTCTGATCACTGAGTAGATTTGGACATGGCAGTTTCCTCTAGGTGCTTCCATCTAACCTCACGTGTTGACCTCATGCTAGCTTCTTTACCTTCATCTTTCTCAAACTTCATACGGCACTGTTGAGCTGCCAAATTCCAGGGGACTTTTGTTCGTTCAAAATCAGGATAATGGGCAGTATCACCTTATTATTCTGTTTGATAAAACCTTCAATGTGATAATTGTTCCACAGAAAGAGAGCGACCTCTCAGCCACCTGCAAATAAAGGGAAAAAATCATATATCACTTGTGTGAACAGACAAGCTATTGTTAGCAGAGATAATAAACATGCTTATAGTCCAAACAGCGATGGAGTTACAAACTAAAACAAATCAGTTTACAATGACATTTCAGTGGCCAACAGATATGACTCGGTGCCTTCTGGGAAGACCTAACAAGCATGCTCCAAATTCCAAAAACATCTAAAAGATTCATCATTGTACTTCATAACTTGTGAAGATTAACTATCTGAATTTAGCTGGGCATACTACAGAAGTTATAATCAATTAGCAAGTCTCAAAGCAGGCTAAACACCACTTCTGAATTTTTACATAGACATATGTAACACAAACAGATTTTATTAGAGAATGCATAGGAATATATTCTATTAGTTTATTTTAATACTGGTTTAAAAGGAACCAAATTCATGGTCAATCCTAACCTTTCGGAATAGAAACCGTAAAGTTTGTAGATTTTTTACCAGCCAACCTCACATCAACAAAGCTGTTTCAATATGAGACTTCACACATTCCACATGCCACTTTCGAAATCTTGCCAAGAGGAAGCAAATTTAACTTCTGTATTTTCTATACTAACATCTCAAACAACATTAATTATTAGTACAACATTTATTTAGAGGATTATATATACTCCTCTTAAAAATGTCACTTGGTGGTGTTCGTGTGTCTGCCACCACACAATTTGGGCCGTTCCTTTTCGATCTGACGCTTGTGAGGTGAGCGGTGCCGTCTCGCTGATTTTTGCGCCGACAGATAGGGCCCACCCCACCAGCCCCTTGCGTGCTCACTGGCCACTGCCCAATGCCGCGTTGGGAGGGGGAAAAAAATGAGAACGCCCGTTTCCGCGCCTCGCTCTCCCAGTCCCCCTGCGCCGCCACCGCCGCCATTAACCGGTGGCCTCCGTCCCTTTGCCTGGATCTGCAGAAAATCAAATGATCCCCACTTGCTTGACTCCAGGTGCTCGTCTGCACGGCTTGTGGAAGATGATGGCCATGGGGCCCCGGCTGCGGATCGACGACGGCCGGGGAAAGGGAGCAAGAAGACGGCTCGTAAATCCACCCCTCCCCTCCCGCAGCTTCTCCTGTGACCCCTCCTGCGTTTTTCTCTGGCCTGACCTTCACTCACCGGACCATGGAAGGTTCCACAAGGTAGGAGACATTGCTACCACTTCCCTTGATTCCGCTTCTAAAATTCAATTTTTCTGACACCATTTCAAAACTGCAAGGGATCGTTGGATACTCCGCCTAAAGCATCTACGGCATCCAACCACTATACATCACTCATTGGCCGCAGCACAAGAAGCCACTAACTGGAGTTGAGATCGTTAGAAGGATAAGGTACGGGTTCCTTAGCTATTTTTGTTTGAAATCAAGCAATTTGCTACTACTGCTGCATCTTTCTTGTTAGGGCCTGTTTGTATGTCTTGAATTAGGTTGAATTGAATTGGATTCTACGTATCAGCCTGTTTTGCATTCCAAAGAATTGAAATGGGGATTCCGACTGATTCTAAACAGCCCATTCGGTAGCCTGGTCCAAATTCAGAGCCGAAGCAATAGAATCGCTCGAGAATTCTCTCCCGTCCCCGACTCCCCGACGCCGCCGCCCTCCTCGACCACCGCCTGCCTCACCCCGCCATCCCGCACGCCTCTTATCCAACTTCTCGCACGCCTCCTTGCTCCGTGCCTGTTTGGCTCCCTGGAGCTGCCGTTCCCCATGGACACCGCGCGCACCATTCCACTTCTCCTTCCTGCTGGCTAACGCGGCGGCGGAGGTGGAGAACGGGAGCACGGAGCACCGTGGGATGAGCTTCCTCGTGCCTCTCCGCGTCGGGCAGGGTCGCGCCTCGTCGTGCGATGGGCGGCAAAATCACGCCTCGACTCGCCTGTCGAGTTCGGGACCTCGGGTTCACCACGTACAGCCGTCTACAACGAGCGGCTCAACGGTGTGCTTGCCATGGTGGGGCTCGCGGCACTGCTGTTCGTGGATCTGGTCATACGGTAGGCCCTGGTGAAGTACAACTAGCCCACCACGCTGTTCCTGCAGGTATACGCTGTCGCCATGGCCGCCGTGCTATGTGCTTCTTTCTGATGTGCTTCGTTCCTGATTAGTGTACTTCATGTTTCTGGTAATGCATTGATCATATTTCATTTTTGGTAATGTGAACGAATTGTTCTGCTAATGCATTGATCTTGTTTTGTTCACTTCCTTTTGTTTCAGATCCAACAACCACAAATTCTTGTTTCTTTTCAGATTCTAATTCAAACAACAATTTGATTTTGATTCCAAAAGTTTAATTCTAAGGAAAGCCAAACAAGAAAAATTGGATTAAATCTGATTCCAGCTAATTCAATTCTAGACAATTCAATTTCGTAGAATTTGATTCATGGAAACTGATTCAATCCTAGGGAACCAAACAGGCCCTTATAAGATTCTTCTGTTGTCTGAATTTAGCTTTAGACATTGAGAAGCACTGCTTCCTTTATCTTGTACTGGATTTAAAACTGTAAAATGTTGATCTATGGATTGGTAAGAGACAGTTCGTGCTTAGTTACTGAACTTGTACAGAACAACATACGAATTCCATGGGTGGATTTTGGGACCCTGTAATATATTTGACTATTAAGCTTTCCAGCCGATTTTAGTTTGATATTTTTTTAATCAGCTTTGACCAAAATTGTTTTGATCAATTGTAGTAGGAATAAAATCTACCTGAAGTTTTAGAATGTAGCATAATGTTGAGAACGTTTTTAGCAAAAAAAAATTTGTTGCAAATCATTGTCAGTCTTTGTTAACTGACAGTCTTTGCTGTAGTGGTGTTGATAAGCAAGCACTTCAGTCTATTTTGATGAGCATTGAGATGGATTATCAACTTCCCAGTCTATTTTGATGGACAATGAGATGCATGAGCAATGTAGATGGAGTAGCATGGATATTTTCTTACATTCAAATGATGCCAGGTTGGATCCCATGCTTGGAGTTGTCTATCCGGCATTCAGCCCATATATTCAAAAATCTGTTGTGTAGGGGAAGCTGCTCCAAATGCCAGCTTTTTACATGACATTTTCAGAAACTGCAGCATAATTTAATTAAAAAAAAGATGACCGTGAAATGTCAGAAAGTATCATGTCTGGAATGACTTCACTTTTACACTGGCTTGATTATTTGATTATCGACCCTTATGAGAACAAAGAGGAGGATAAACAAGACCAAAGGTAAACGAGGATCAATTACTCATCATTGTGTTAAACACATGCTCCTTCTATTGCTGATCCTTTATCACTCCATTAAACAGGGAACAGAATGGACCAATTGATGAGAATGACAACACTGTGATGCTTTTTCACGAGCTAACAAGGGTTCAGATTAGAATATGGATGATTACCCAATTGATGGGTCCAAAGAAAATAATAGTCTTTGTGCCAACAAGCTTTCCAGAAACATGGAAGTGTGGAACCTTGCCTAGATAAGCTCCAGAAACGTGGTACTCTTGCAGTCTTTTGCAATGAAGATATTTTTTAATACTATGTTGTTGGCCGTTCTGCCATTATTTCCCGTTGATCTGTGTTTCTTTTTTGTATGGTTTCTATTATTTTTCTTTTGTTGTTTTTATATTTATCTATCAACTAGCTTAAATTAAATTTTACCCGACTACACTGAAACTTAGTTAAAATTCTATTTGTGTTCCTCAACTCTGATTTGTTTTCCTTACTGTTTTTGTGTCTGTGGGGATTAATTCAGAATTTTGATTGTGATGCTGCTACAGTCATTTATAAGTAGTTGTTGCAGCTTGAATGACTTAAGGTCAATTAAAGCATGTTTGCTGGAATACCCAGGTTTTTATGTTTCTGTCAGGGGGACTAACCATGTGATTGACAACAAGGTCACATCGAACACAAACAAGGCTCGCAGAGTCACACATTCAGCTTTGGATTGGCGCCTTTGTTTTGCACTATGTCTCGTGAAAAAAGTTTGATACGTGCTAGCATTCGAGTAAACACATATCACCCATGTGATTCTAGTCTTTGCAGCCCACCCAAGTTCTTGTCATGCTTCATAAATCTGCTATTAGATGAGATAGAATCATATTCAGATTCTATTTGGTTGGGTGCATGAGGGCGATGAAGTCACATAGTTTAGAGCTTACTGCCCCAAAGAAGTGACGATGACAGCAAACAAAGACGTACTTTTTAACTCTGCACTATCTGCTGGGCCCCTAGGAGATGGCTTGTTTTCCTTGGGATGCATTATTTTCTTTTCCAATGTTTCTAGCGGACATTAGTCTCTGTGCTATGAAAAATCACATTGTATATTATTTAAAGAAAGTGGATATTATGTTAAATTGTCTAACGATCGTAGCGGAGCACGGGCATTGAACTAGTCATAGAGCACGGGCATTGAACTAGCCATATAGATAGATGATAAGACTGGAGCCTAAGGCTGTATATAAATTTGAACTGCCTAAACCAGCTAGGGGATACAAACATACAATCTAAATCATGAACAGAACTCATCGCCTGGTGGTTTGTGCAAAAGCTCTAACCCTAGGTTCAATACTGAAATTTGGAATAGCACTGGTCTACAAAGAAAAGGCCTTTCTTGTAATCCCTCTACTTTTCACATTGCTGGTAATTAACTGGGATACAAGTTCAATACTTCTTTTTTTGTTTGTCAATATGTAAAAAAATTTTAAAAAAATCTCAAATGAACATAAATACAGATAATTAGTTAAATGAACACTTGAAGACACGTGTACTCCCTACTTACGCAAATGAGCAGGACAAAACAAAGTTGTAATTAGCTTTTAGTACGCATATGTTAAACTCTTTGTTCAAGTCATTTGGAAGAAAGAGGCATGCAAATGCCCACTGTTAAACTTATAGCTCTCAAATCATGCTTCTAGATTTTGATAGGAAGAAAGAACTTGATAGCTAAAACTGTAACGCTCCCTGAAACCTGGCAACAAGCTGCAAGTCGAGGGAGCAACAGGGAGGGTACACAATACCTGAAGGGTAGATCGGCAAAGAGGAGAGGCCCAGCAGATAGTGCAGAGTTACTTGTTTATGTTACTTGCCCATATTCTCGTGAGTGTTCACTTACTCACTTTCAACACTGTTTTGCAGGTATTGCCTGTGCCTATCATTAACCAGACAGAAAACAGTTTGGTTAAATTGACTAAAAATAGTTTGCTTTCCTTTTCTATAGTATGAACTCCTACATACTAATCATATGGTTGGTGCCCTTTTGGCCATATTATTGGCATTGGTAGAGATGATGGTGGTGTTTTGAACTTCTCTTGCCTATCAGTTGTTAACTATGCCTTTCGAGCTATTGCAGCCTATATGGAAGTGAGCAGTGATGAGCCTTGCTTCTGTGTGTAACATAGAAATGTTAAATAATTTGGATAATGCGTGTTGTGCATTATACGTGGCTCGATACAGTTGTTGCAGCGCGTTGTTTTCAACATCTTCTGTGGGTGCTGTCTTGTGTATGCTTGCATACCATGTGTTTCAGGTTAGATTTGGTGGCGCTACTTTAATGTGCTCAACAAGCTCTCGCCGGCTCTTATGATCTTTATGACCCGTACATATATATACTCACTGCGTTCTAAAATATAAGTATTTTTAAGTTTAATCAAAATCAAACTTTTATCACTTTGACTATTAATAATATATAACTAATAATATTTTATCATATACAAAAAATTTTATTCATTATAAAATAAACTTTCATAAAAAATATATTTTTACATTAGAAATTATGTAATTTTTTAGATATTATTAGTAAAATTTAATAGAACTTAATTTTATCTAAATTTAAAAATGCTTATATTTTAGAACCAAATAGTATGAAACTAATGCTCCACTAATGCTCTCTCGTTGTCACCATGATGTCCTGGTCTGCTCACACAATCCTGCTGCAACCCTAAGTGGACATCTGCAAGACGAATTATACTTTTGACCCCATCTCGGTTTCAAGATGGGGTTGGGAGAGTTCACAGCTCGAAAAAAAAAAAGGTGAACTATTACTGATTTATCTAGTACTTCCTCTGTTCTTAAATTATTGTTGCGATTAACTTTTTAAGTTTCATTTGACATCAAAATATTAGTTCAAACATATAAAATTATAAGTCATGCGTCAAATATCCTTAGTGATAAAATAAATCATAACCAAATATATGATAATTTTTAATTTTTCAATAAGATGAATGGTTAAATGAAACTCGAAAAGTTAACGATGACAACAATTTAATGATGGAGACTGGGAGTATCCAAACTGTGTGGGAGATAGTGTTGTTTAAACGATAAACATGCAAAAGAAATGAAGATAGGTGCTTCTGAGGTAAACATCTGAATTGCATATTTTGAAATTAATTGTATGGTCAGACAATACATATGTACAATATACTATTAGCACAGCTGATATGCTATTGCATTGTGTTATTGCAATACAAAATTAGCTAAGGTATAAGGATATCAGAAGTGAGACATGGAAATTGACAAGCAAATTGACCTCACCAATCTTTTTCAAGCTGTTCTTGTGGCACAATGCAGCAAACATGGCTCCATGGATCTCAAATTTGTGAAGCTTCATGTGGCTGTTGAAGAATTTGACAAGGTCAACTCTTGGAATGGCTGGAGCGAATCGTTACCGCAACAAAATACAACTCCATGACAAGGTGCTTTACCTCGATGGCGCACAGCAGCACTGAGATGATGGCTGCCCAGCTCCACTGGCCACCGTGCATTTGGAGCTGCTCTAACTCTAGGAGTTTCTCCATCTCCACATGATACATGGTCCTCGGAAGATTCCAAGAATAGCAACATCAGGCAATGTGGTTGTCTCTGGCCCATTAGAAAAACAAAGGTCAGTACCGAACTCCCTTATTTGCCGCCAAATACAGTTCTCGGCCAATGGACTGGGAAGTTCAGTGACAAAGGGAACTTTTATTAAGACTGATGTTGCACTTTGCTGTTAAACTGAATATGTCCAGTGAATAAAGCTGTAAAAGACTGTAAGAAACAAATGTAATAAGTGGCAAACAATATAAATTTCTCTGAGGCATAAGGCTTCTGCGATGCAATCAATTAAAATAATGCTTCCATTTAGTTCGGTGAAACTGACCTAAGAATAACAACTTGCATTTAGGGGAAGTAATAATTTTAGTAAGTGGACTGCTGCTAAAAATAATCAGGAGGACAAAATTGACCATCCTTTTTTAAATCTTTTTACCAGGATATATATGTTGGGAACGGAAAGAGATGCCACGTAAATCAAAGTAACGAACATAATGGGACCAGAGTCAAGATGAGAGACCGGTACATTGGATTATTGGCATTCATAAGCGACTATTGTTATGCTACATCGGAAATAATGGTAAGAATATAAAATTGATAAATTGAACAATAGCTGGAAAATATAATATAATAGAAGTTTGTAATTATTATGTGCCACAAAATGTAAATTTGTCTTTACGCCAGCATGACCAGAAAGCAAGCTTTCGAAGATTGTAGTCGAGTTTAATATCAGCTACTGGTTACTGTGTTCATAACTGGATGTGGCAGCATCACATAAGTTAGATAAATTGTTCTTGAGCAGAGGGATCTACATAAGTACGTAGAGAAGAACTGATTGTGAACTATTCTTCTTCTCTTTCTTTTTTTTTTGACAATGTCATATAATAGTTAAAGCGATTTGTTTCCTGTCAATATCATACATTTTTCTGATGTTAACACATTTTATGTCCAATAACAGTGCCTAAAGTTGTAAAGCATTATTTTAATATTTATAGTAATAACTGAAATGGCAGAAAATGCATCCGATGGATGAGACACTTGCCAATTGAGTTGGAACTTGGGAAACAGAGAATCACAGTATTATTTATACGAAGTGGGGAAAAAAGGTGTGTTTTACCTTTTCCATGGTCATCTCTGAGCCAGAAATGTTAGTACCAGACTCCCTTGCTTGGCATCAAATACAGTTGGGCAATGGAGGGGCAAGTTCAGTCACTTTGGCGTTTCTTTGAGTTGCTCCTTTCTTCATTGGCAACCCCGCACCCTCCAGTTCTGTGATGCCATATAATAATTACTGAAGAAACGTTTAATACAGAGCACCATGTGTTAAAGATGTGCATACTATACTAAATACAAGAATTCTATTGAAAACAACAGCATCCAACCAAGCAATAGCTAGTATTTCATCCTCTGTGCATCTCAGACTTTTCACAATCCATTTTGTGGATGGAACAAATCTCTCCAAGATAAAAGCCTCACAGAGTCGGTTGTACTCCTCAAATCCTTTTCCCAAAATAGACCAACATTCTGAGGCTGTTTCCTTAGGATAGAATACAGTGACTCAGTGAGGGAAGTACATACAGTCAAATGTTGATTCCAGCGGAGGTCAGAAGACCACCCACTTCCATCTCTTTCTAAAACTACGTGAGACCAAGAACTACTTCTGTCATCTAGATTCAAGAAACTTCAGTCAGTGCCTACATTTGATTGCAAGTGGTGAAGGGGAGGCTCGTAGGCTCGGCAATCCTACTGGGTCAGGGTGTGTGGTCGCGGCCGTACACAAGCTGGACTGGCTGGAATTTTTTTTTTTTCAGGAAGACCGCCGATAATTGTTCATGAGTCGAGTCACGACGTCAGCTACAGCTAGCGTATGGGCACTCCCCTGATCGCCAATCACCAGCTACAAATTCAGAAAGTTGTGACGTGGCCAGAGAGCGGATACCCGCGCACGTCGTCGGTGGGGGTGGCCATGGCTTGGGCCACTGCAAAAGCTTCGCTCGCTCGCAATCATGGGCCTCCTTTGCCCCCCGGCCCGGGCCTGCTTGACACACCAACAAAGTTGGCGTCCCGTGCCACCCCACGCTAGTCGATGGTTTGGTGAACCAACCAACCAGGTCTCTGACTGAAGAAAGCCGGCAACGAGCACGACGATGGCCACGGGACCTTTCGCTGCGCCGTGTGCGCGCCCACGGTCACGGCTCGCCTTTCTGACGCGACGCGGAACTGAAAGGAGACCGACCGGGCTAGGCCTAGGCGAGAAAGTGTAAGCAGCTGCGGGAGCGAGCAATCGAGCGCTCGCGGCGTCGCCATCGGCTGCGCCGACGGCAATGATCGAAGACCGCGTTTTCCGTAAGTGCTCTGGTGAGAGCGCCGGAAGCTTGTTCTGGACTTTGGAGGGGCGTCAACTCAAAGTTAGGCCCGTTCCTACTCGCTCAAAGTTAGGTTTGTCTCTTCCTTAACTAAGATTACGACGGAGACGATCAACTGTTGGATGATTGTCATTGGGCTCCTAATATATAGCTAATGCTTGACAGTTGATAGGTAGGGGGAATGTCACTAATAAGCTATCTGTAGATCGTGAGGCTTGTAGAGTTCGTGTCTAAATATATGTTAATTGGGAATTTTAGCAATACTGATACGTACTCGTACTATATTGCACGCGCATGAGCTGCCAATGAAAACGTATACGCAGGATCGCACGGCATCTCGAGTGTCCATACTGCATACCAAACCAATTGTAAAAAGTGACACGGCATAATTTTGCTATCCATAGCGCTTGTCATACAATTGCACGTGCACCAAATAAATCGGGTGTACCATTAAGACTAGCGTACTCCTGCATTTGTGGGCGTCCAGGTGTTGTAGTGTTGAGCAGCTGGACTGAATATCTGTTCGCCCTTCTCTCTGTTTCAGTGGTGTTTTACAGCGCGATTCCGTGTGCCGCGCGGGGGAAAAGGTGCTTTCTACTTCGTCTTCCACTTGGTGTGCAGGGAAGGCAGCCGATTGGGAGCTACAAAAGGCTCCCACGAGACTCCAGTCTCCACTTGCCCTTATCAGTAGGAGTAGTACTGTAGTAGACAACCGCGTGCTGGATTCTCTACGACCATTTGCTCACAGGTCAATCAGATGCTAGAGTCAGCGACTATCGCTTGCAAAACTCACATATGTTGTGGTTCTCGAGAGATGATCCAAGATACTTACTCCTATTCATCTGTGACCACTTTAGAATGGCTACATATTGCAGGGTAGCTCAGATGAACTTGTGGGTCTTGATGCTCATCTATCCCAAATACAGTGTAACACCAGCACTTAAATTGTTCACCTTTGGGCACTGCTGGGTTGTCTACGTGTGTGCTGAAAAATATTACATGTGAGCATGGGTGAAAAATAGTGAACTCTAGACTTACCGAAGCTTTTTAGTTCAACCAAATGAATTATTCATATGAATATCTATATTCTACGTTTTTCTATAAAATTGAATCATTTAAAATTTCTACATCGCAAAGAAGACAAGGATTTGAGCACCGTTCTATTTGTTTAACTAGAGAGGACCACCCACAACATCACAACTTCCATAGGACCATGGCCTGGAGCTGATTTTTTGGATTAATCATTTTGGATAATGCATGTGATGTTTGCGGATGAAGTACAGGACACTACATTAATCTGTCTTTTCGCTTTCAGAGACGGCCGGCATGAGCATAGCACCAATCATACGTGCCATGGAGGCATGGACACCTAGGGCCATGCAAATGCATAGCCTCCGTGTTGGAGCTTACATCAGCAGCAAGGACAACAGATAGAGCTCGAAGACTACCCCAAGGTTCAAAGTGTCCTCCCCATCCGACACCGTGGACTTTCCTGGGCGTCGTGCATGGATCAATGATATGACCAGATTTTTTACGCCCTCTTCGCCGTGTTCCGTCCCGCAGCTCCCGCAGCGGCCCACCTGCACGGCGCGAATGGCCCGCCTCCACTTGTCGGCCGAGCCCACTCGGCCCCGCACCCAACGCCCCGCCAACACCTGTCCCACCGCCCCTCGTCCCGTTGTAAAACCCCGCGTTGCCGGCCGAGCGCACCCCGGAACAGACGGTCACGACCGCATAATTGTGCTCGCCCGCCGGCCGCGGGACGCGACACATCGCACGCACAGCCAACCAAAGCTCGCTCCTGGCCGCTTTTGCATCCGCCTGCCTGCCGTGCCGCTCGTGAGGCCGGCACCTTTGCATGCGGAGGAGGAGGATGGGGGCACTTCACATCGGCGAGCCCAGGGTCAGCTTCCAGCAGCCGGCGCAGGTCGTCGCTGCCAGGAACGGTCACGGCCCCGTCGTCGAGGAGATCCACGGACTGATACGCGTGTACAAGGACGGCCACGTCGAGCGCCTCCCGGCGATCCCCGGCGTGCCCTCCACCTGGAGCGGCACGGCGCCGGGTGCCCCTGGCGGCGTCACGGCGAGGGACGTGGTGGTGGACCGTGCAACAGGGGTGTGGGCAAGGCTGTACGCACCGACGACGGCGGGAGCAGGGCAGCTCCCCGTCGTGGTGTACTTCCACGGGGGCGGCTTCTGCGTCGGCTCGGCCGCGTGGAGCTGCTACCACGAGTTCCTCGCGCAGCTCGCCGCGCGGGCCGGGTGCGCCGTCATGTCCGTGGACTACCGCCTCGCGCCCGAGCACCGCCTGCCAGCCGCGTTCGACGACGGGTTGGCGGCGGTGCGGTGGCTGCGGCAACATGCCACCGCCGCAGCGGCCGCCGACCTCGC
>BCLG01002244.1:23831-42827 GCA_001602295.1 Zoysia matrella
CGCGCTGCCGCTTCGACCGCGTGTTCCTCGCGGGCGACAGCGCGGGAGCCAACGTCGCGTTCCACGTCGCCGCGCGGCTCGGCCAGGGTCAGCTCGGCGCGTTGTCCCCGCTCGCCGTCAGAGGCGCCGTCCTCATCCAGCCCTTCTTCGGCGGCGAGGCGCGCACCGCGTCGGAGAAGACCATGCAGCAGCCGCCGCGGTCCGCGCTGACGCTCCCGACCTCGGACTGCTACTGGCGCCTGGCGCTCCCCGCCGGGGGCGCCAGCAGCCGCGACCACCCCTGGTGCAACCCACTGAGCCGCGGCGCGCCGCGGCTGGAGACCCTCCCGCTGCCGCCGCTGCTGGTGTGCGTCTCGGAGACGGACATCCTCCGAGACCGGAACCTGGAGCTGTGCCGGGCCCTGCGCAAGGGCGGCAAGGCCGTGGAGCAGGCCGTGTACGGCGGCGTCGGGCACGCGTTCCAGGTGCTCCACAACAGCCACCTGTCGCAGCCGCGAACACAGGAAATGCTCGCCCACATCAAGGCCTTCATCAGCTCTCGGTAGCATAGTAGCCGCCTTCTTCCTTACTTCGTCGCCTTAGTAATCCAATCAGACCAGCTGAAGAGTTCTATAGAGTAAATATTAAGTGCCGTGTAAGCAAACAAGCTCGTGTTACGTATATGTGACTTGAACTAATAGGTGTGTACTCCAGTGACTGAAAAGCGTCCACTACCCAACTCGGATCGTCGTTGCCACGGTGTCGGAAAGTAAAAGCTTCGCACTTCGCATAAGAAAAAAATATGTACTACTACTGTTCATTACTTAACGAAGAAGCCGGATACTGTTTTTTAACTCTGATGTCGCCGTCGTCGCCTGATGGTGTTGCAGCAAGCTAAGGAAACCACATCAGCAAATCATTGAGCCGGTGGTGCTTCCTCGTCCCTGTCCGGCCGGTGCTTTCGGCTTTACGCAGGCATCATTAGTTAGCTACTAGTACTAGCAGCGAACAAAAAACATGTCCGTGTTCGGAAAAAGGCGATCGGTTAAGCAAATGAAATGGACCCCGACAATTCTCTAATCGCCATGGATTAGTAATCCCTCCTCCATTTAGCGAGCGACAGGGAATAGAATCTTTGGCTTGTTCGGGACGCTGCCATGACGAAGGAGCGATGCCTTGCCCCCGCAGGCCATCACATGATGCCCGCCGCGCCGCAGAGCATAAGCAGCGCCAACGCCAGCGTGCGGCTCAGCGGCTGGCCACTGGTTATTGGCTGCTGCGAGTACGCGCGTCGTCAGGGATCAGAGACAACCCGGCCGATCGTAATCACAAACCTCGCGTACGTTTGCTGGGCAGCTTGTTTGTTGTGAGTTGTGACTGGGAGCTGAAGCGCAGAATCGCACGAATGAAACTTGCATCTCGTGCCTTTCATTCGACGGGCTCACCAACCCCTCATCGTGGTAGCAGCAGTTTGCGTGCAAGCAGGCCAAACATCATGCCAGGGAAAAAGATCTGGCAGCGACTATCTGGACCAGGCCCTAATGAGTGGCTTCAGCGGACATGCTGTTATGTTTACGCTGCAAGGTTTGGCTTATTTGGTGTTTGTAATGTATCGCGTGTTCATGTCGATGCAGAGCCTGCCGTTCGTTTTAGAAAGTGCTGGGAAGACAGAAACTTCCGGCTTTATCTGAAACGGAGACGCAGTATTCAGATCCAAAAATGCGACTTCTCGCACGTTTGACGGGAAATGGATCACTCGACAGGCCGCAGCTGAATTCATATCCTCTGCTTTTGCTTTTCTATCGTAAATTTTGTTATACTCAATTCTATTTGTTCATTACATAATCAATGCTCTATGATTTAAAATTATTTTATATTTAAATTATACTAATATATTTAAAAAGCAAAATTATAAATTATGCAATCATTACTCAACGTTGATTCTGTAATAAATAGTTAAGATTTTTACTTAAACAAGAGGAAAGACAGAAGATATGAATCTGTCGCAGCTTGCACGTCTCTATTTCGCCTCTTTTTCTTTCGAAAAGCGCCATGCAAGAAGCCCTCGCAATTCCGTTACGGTCAACCATCTAACCTGGCCTTCGATCAGCGCGACAATACACTGCCACGAAAATCAGCAGATCAAAATCGGTATGTCACCGACGCGATCGTGATCCGATATTCCGCTGGACGTCAAAGATCGGCTTGTATCCCCGGCCGAGAATCTCAATCTTCCCTCGCAGATTTCTCGAGACCCCTGACTTGGACACACTTGTGCTGTGCCACCCTTCAGCACATTCGGATTACTACCACTGCCCGGTCAGAGGACTGTTCCGACCATCGCCACTTGTTTCGCGCCAGTAGGCATCACCGTCGGCTCAGACAAAAAAAAAGTTTTATTCCTGAACCCTAATATTCTCACTGGCTTTTGCTGATGGAACCGCACCCACTGTATCGTGTGGGTTGTGTTGTGCGCGGTGCGGTTTCGCCTTCGCCGATCTGTCAAACCGACGAGGAGGCGATGTCAAACCGGGGATGCTGCAATGCGCCATGGTTTTCAAGGTTTACCGGTAAGTCGGCTGATTTTATCCCCGTTCGTAGATTTGCTGCACGCTTTGGATCGAGCTTCAACTTGCACGTGTGTTGGAAACCTGAAGATGCATACTATATCTTTGAAAAAGATTGCCTGAAGGAATCAGGTTAGCTCAAGGGATTCTGCATTACGAATTGCGGATCGGCTCGACAGATGATCCATATCCTTCACCCTTATGTTCTGAAGAAATTTGGTCTCATGCTGGTTTTTCTGTTTAGAGTGTGATCTGGGGTATCAATTGTCGAAGGCCAACGAACTGAGCCGTAAATTATCTGGAAGCCAGGAAAAGAACATGAAAAAAAATAGGAAATAAACACAGTAACAAGCAGGTCGTGCATGTAGGATGGATGGAATAATCCTGCATCGAAAGGAAATGAACGGTCTAGAGACTAGAAATAGCAGTTTTTTCCCACAGGATCAGGTCCAACACTGAAGATCATTGGATCACGAAGAACAACGTGCCGGGGATAAGCCAATTCCGGTAGAAAGAAGGGTGACGGAAAGGCGGCGGCGGCGGAATCAGGAATTCGTCCGGCCCCGACGGTACACTGGTACAGATGCACACCATGGCGATGAGAAGTAAAGCGAAGGCGCACGCACGGGCAAAAGCGGCGGCCGATCGAGACGGCGTTCAGCTCGGGAGGAATCTCGCGTTTGCTGGGTGCCAACTTGGCAGGGAAGCAGCATCGATCGTGCTTTAGTGACATATGTGGACACGCTGATGATCACACATCGTCAAAAGGACGAGACTAGTCTCCCATTTGCTTTAGTGGCATGCTGGGATGTCAAACTTGAACGCGGGGATCCTGTTTTCTGAACTGGGACGGCACTGCCTCCCAATGTAGAAGAAATTTGCCTTAGAAAAGAAAAAGATAAAATCTGGTAGTCCTTATAGAAAAAAAAAAGGTCTTACTGGCATGCTTTATGGGAACGCACTAAGACTGGGTTACCATCAGTGACAACAAAACTCTCTTCAACGAAACGCAAACTCTGGATATATAGCAAAATGACAGCACAGACAAACAGCAAGTCCAAGACACAACTCTAGTTTATTCCAGTTTGATCTAGACAAAGAAACTGCACACGCCAAATTATTAATCTGCAATCTGGATAAATTGTGCTTCAAATCAAAGAAACATTATGGGATTATGCGTCGCAAACGTTCAGGGTGAGAGCTATGATGAAATAGATCACTTCCAACTCAAGCAGTAATTTTGCCTGATATCCTGGTGGCCTTGACTCTTCGCCAGTTGACAGTTACTACAATCCTATGGGATTCTCCAACGAATATCAGCGCACTGTATGTGCGGATAAATGAATCACCGTTTTTCACAAGTCTTGGGAGAACCTTAAAAAAGTAAGGAAATGTCCATTTCAACTAGAGCACCGAGGATCTGTCCAAGAACTAAAAGGCGCTTTCCATGGTCAGAGTGAGAAGACTTTCCGACGGAGATGAGCTATGGACTCATGGTAACGGAGAAATCAGAAATGATGGGGAAAATGCTAAAAGAACAAGTGAAAGAAAACTATGTTCGAAGCACTCATGTTGATTCTGTATTCGGTGAAATCAATCTTGAATTGGTTCTCAGGACCTAGATGCAAAACTTTTGGTTATGAAAATTTCAGGTACAGTGACATTTATTGTGCAAGCTAATTGCAAATTAAAGAATTAAATAAGAGATCAGAAATGCTGCATTGGTAATATTTTTACAAGGACAGTTTTTAATCCGTGTTCAATCTTGAAAGCCTCAGGGAACTCATATTATTCAATCAGCGTAACTAGGCACCCGGCATTTTCAGGCAGCAGAGAATTTCAGAACTGTTGACTTCTACAAAGTTATCATTTGTTTTATTCAAAAAATTTGCTCGAATGTGTAAAATTTTAAGTTATACTTAAAATAACTTTAATTTAAAAGTCAACAAAGAGAGCAGGATGATTAGACCAGGACAGGCCATATGTCCAGTAGACTTCGGTTCCGGCCCGCTCGTCGCCTCGTCGGCCTGGATCCGGCAAGGCTAGTTCAAGGTCCATTCAAACCACAGGTTGTCGGTTGTCCAGCGGGGCTAGCGATTTGAGCCCATGGAGTAAGCCTACCTACAGGCCACGGCCTTGTTCAAGGCCCATCTTATCCTTCATCTGAATTCTTTATGACTTTCTGTCCCAATTTTCTTTTTCTTTTTTGATTTCTTTTGTTTTCTAAAACACAATACAAGGGAGCACTTACATATGCGTATACACATTCGCCTCTATAAAAACATGCGTACACATAAACATTTACAAAAAAAAATAGTTTGACTGATTTTAAATGTAGACAATAGCTTTCACGAAATCAAATACCTATGGGAATTCATTGACCTAACTAGAGCTAAGCGTAGATCAAGAAGAGAGCACTAAATGGGGAAACCATGTTTGCCATTCCGAAGTCACAAATTCCATGGTATTTTTGAATAAACAGATTCGTTGTAATTTCTGTACAATACATGCAGCTAGAATTGCTTATGATCAGTATATCTACTAGGCAGAAGGATCTTTACAGTACTTTTTAGCAACCACAAAGGAACAGGTTATAAGCTTCCATGTGAGCCGGAATAATCTAGCGCGTTGCGAAATGTCACAGGGGCGTGTCTTATCCGGTCGGGGAGCCATGGACAACGAACATGCTCGTACATGCAACTTGTAGCGGCATCACACAGCAGCGGTGCCCTGTTGCCGCTTCAATAAAAAACGAACAGTAGACGGTGGGATTCCAATCTCTAGCTCGGCAAAGCAACGCAACGATGGATGGCCTAGCGTGCGGCGTGCCTGCCGCCGCCTAGCGCACACGGGTCAGTGAGCGCTGTAAACGCCAAGGACCAGCAAGGTGCTCCGTCGCCCGTGCATGGCCATCCAATCCCGGGCATCCGCCGGTGTCACGTTCGCGTCTTTTGCGACCCGGCCCTCCGTTTTCGTTCCCGGCTCCCAGCAACGACGATCTAGCTCCGGTGCGAAAAGCTCATGCACGCATGCATGCACCCAGCCGGCGCTACGGGCCACGCGGCGGATACTTTTTTTTTTTCGGACACATTTGGCCGTAACGGCGAGAGGCAAGGACGCCGTGATGAGCCGCCGCGCAGATCGGCCTATCCCGCGGCGCTCGGAGAGGTGCAGGTCGCAGGAGCCTGCCTTGTCGTCGGATCTTGCGGGTCGCAGGAACCCTGTGGTCACGTTGCGCAGCAGTGCCTGGCCGCACGATCTCTTCTGTGCTTCTTCGTTCGTGTTCGCCGCCTCCCAACGAAGGGATTTGCCCGGGCATGAACGGCGCAGATTCCGCGCATGGACGATTTGCCTGGATCAGTGAAACAGACGTGCTGCCGCGTGCCAACACGGATGAACATTCTGGGTCAGTGAAAGATTTATTTGATGATTTAGGACTCGTTTCGGAGGAGCTTCGACAATTTAACACAGTGATTCACTGTTATAGACACAAATAGACACAGATAGACTCCACGTGTCATAGACACGGATATGTCAAATTGTGAAAGCTTTACAAAACGAGTCCTGAATCCTCAAATCCCACCCAATCCGCCATCCGCCAGCCAACGAACTCGCAAAATTATCGACGGGATTGCTCGGAGACCAGTCCGAACCCAATCACCGGCGGCCCGGGTGTCCGTTGGTCAAATGTTCATGCAAAGTTTGTGATGAAGTCACGTCTTCATTTTCTAACATAAAGAACCAAGTTAATGCACCGCGCGGGGGCTAGCGATGCAAGCAACCCAATCAAAATCATCCATCCTGGCAAGTAATCCCCCGTCTCCCTCTTCGCTCCTCGCCGAGCTAAATTTCGAACGGGAAACAAGGGAGCAGAGATGGTTACGACTTACGAGCCTGCCCATATATAACGGCCTTGCTGTCCACGAGCTAAACACTAGCACCGGCGAGCGCTTAGCGAAGACACGAAGGGCGGACAACAAAAACCTGTCCCGGTTACATAGCATGCCCTGTACTGGCAGCTACACTGGCCGCTGTTACCAGCCATGAAGCGTAGATCGCTTCAGGACTGTACCCGCCACCACCTCGCGCGTTTCCTGGTGCTCCTCGCCTGCTGCGCCGGCGGCGGCTCCGCACCCGCACCAGTGGCGAGCGGCGGCGCCGGCGGCGGGCGGTGGGACCTCCTGCAGCGCAGCATCGGCGTGTCGGCGATGCACATGCAGCTCCTGCACAACGACCGCGTCATCATCTTCGACCGCACGGACTTCGGCGCGTCGAACCTCTCGCTCCCAGGCGGCCGCTGCCGGCGCAACCCGCAGGACAGGGCGCTCCAGGTGGACTGCACAGCGCACTCCGCCGAGTACGACGTCGCGTCCAACTCGTTCCGCCCGCTTTCCGTGTTCACCGACACGTGGTGCTCGTCCGGCACCGTCGCGCCCGACGGCACCCTCGTGCAGACCGGCGGCTGGAACGACGGGTACCGCAACGCGCGGACCATGGCCGTGTGCGGCGGGGACGAGGACGACGCGGACTGCGACTGGGAGGAGACGCAGGACGCGCTCTCCGCGAACCGATGGTACGCCACCAACCAGGTCCTCCCCGACGGCCGCGCGTTCATCATCGGCGGCCGCAGGCAGTTCAACTACGAGTTCTACCCGAAGTCCGGCCCGTCTGACACCTCCGTCGTCCAAATGCTGTTTCTGGTTCAGACAAAAGATCCCGAGGAGAACAATCTGTATCCTTTCGTACATCTCAACATCGACGGCAACCTCTTCATCTTCGCCAAGAACCGCGCCGTCCTCCTGGACTACAAGCGGAACAAGATCGTGCGGACGTACCCCGTGCTGACCGGCGGCGAGCCCCGGAACTACCCCAGCTCGGGCTCGTCGGTGCTGCTCCCACTGAAACCCAACCCCACAGCGGCCGAGGTGCTGGTCTGCGGCGGCGCGCCGGCCGGCTCCTACAACTCCGCGAAGAACAACAGCACGTACGTCCCGGCGCTCGCGACGTGCGGGAGGATCACGATCACCGACCCCGCGCCGGCGTGGGTCATCGAGACGATGCCGTCGCCGCGGGTGATGGGGGACATGATCCTGCTGCCGAACGGCGCGGAGGTGGCGATCATCAACGGCGCCATGGCGGGCACCGCCGGGTGGGAGTACGCCACGTCCCCGAACTACGCTCCCGTCATCTACCGGCCCGACCACCCGCCGGGCGACCGGTTCGAGGAGCAGAGCGCGGCGGGCGTCGCGCGGATGTACCACTCCTCGGTCGTGCTCCTCCGCGACGGCCGCCTGCTCGTGGGCGGCAGCAACCCGCACGCGCACTACAACTTCAGCAACGTGGAGTTCCCCACGGAGCTCAGCCTCGAGGCCTTCTCGCCGAGGTACCTGGACCCTTCCAACGCTGGGCTCCGGCCGAGGATCCTCGATCCCTCGCCTGCCGGCGCGCCGACCTCCATGACCTACGGCTCGGCGATGACGCTGCATTTCGCGGTACCGCACGCGGCGAGTACAGGACAACAACGCCGCCGAGGTGGTGGCGGTGGCGGCGGAATCGGGGTCGTGTCCGTCACGATGGTCGCGCCGTCGTTCACGACGCACTCGTTCGCGATGAACCAGAGGCTGCTGCACCTGGAGGTGACGAGCCCGGCGCCGCTGCCGCAACGCGTCGGCGCCTACGCTGCGTCCGTGACGATGCCGGCGAGCGCCGTCCTGGCGCCGCCCGGCTACTACATGGTGTTCGTGGTGAACGGGCACGTCCCCAGCGAGGGCATCTGGGTCCACATACAGTGACAGCAAGCGAAGGATAGATCGGCGGGGTATACGGACAGTACACTACAGAAAGATTGTGACTAAATTTCTTTCATTATGGTTTCATTGTGCCGTTCGTACGACACAGGTGATTTAGGTTCTGGTAATTAACCTTGGCGTTGACAGTACCTGACTCGTAACTGTTCTTCTCTCGTCGTTTGCATCATGTATCGTGACATGAGATGAGGCTGGAAAGAGCGAGAGAGAGACAGAAAGGAGAGGGAATGTCTGTAAAGCTGGGATCAGGACGGTTCACGTGAACCAGGCACACGTGACGCGGTTTTAGCCGCATCTGCACTCTCGGCTCCGTTCCGTCGTACTAGCTCGGCCCCATGTTTCCTCTTCGTCCATGTTTGGGTCAGCACCATCCATCGACGCCTGCTCCTCGAAGTGGGCAAGTAGCTAGGCAGATACGCTAGCGGAGGCGAGCAGCTCACGCGAGCTAAGCAGACGCTCTGAGAGACTGAGACTGAGTGCGCGCGCCGGCCAACAGTGCGCGCGCAGGGCGTGTGCTTGCGGCTGACGGGGACGTGAGGGAATGGCGGTCGTCACGGTCGTTGGATCGGTTTGCTGAAGTAGCAGCCAGGTTGCACCGCGGGACCAGCTCGGAATACACTACACGCAGCCCAGCACGAGCGCACCTACCCGGGCCAGGGTCATCACAGGCCCCGCCATTTACAGCTGCCGCTCCATACGAACGTTACTGGTACTCACTGGTACTCGCTCTGTTCACTTTTATAAATTATTTTAGCTTTGAATACAGAAATTAAAAAAAATAAATACAAAAATTAAAAAAAGTGAAAAAGAATGTTATGCAGAAAACAAACAAGAAAAAGATAGAGATAAAAATTTATTGAAAAGAGAAAAAATATATTGGAAAGAGAGAAATGTGTATTGCGAACTGAGAATGACATGTATTGAAAAACAAATTTTGAATACTAGAATGACTTATATTTATGAACGAAGAGAGTAATTGTTATCGTTGTTAACTTTTAAACTTAACTTTAACTATTTGTTTTATTTAATTTTTTTTCATAAATTTCATATATTTTGATCTAATTTAATTTATCGTTAGAGTTATTTAAATTACAACTTAAAATTTTATATATTCAAATTAATTTTTTGAATAAAATGAATGATCAAAGTTAAATTTAAAATTTAACGACGACATCAATTAAAAATTTTGAAGGAGTATGTTTCGCTTTGATCGGTATCAAGCAACGGGACGAATATGGGAGCCAATGGCGCCAGAATACCATCAATTCCTGCATGCCCCAGCAGGCTGGGCTGCCAGTTATACGCGCTTCGTTCCTTGGAAGACTGACGACGGTGTGTGGTTCTGCGGCACCGAGCACCGAAGAAATGGACAGAGAGTGAGCAAGCTGGTGGATGAATACAGAACAGTATCACGTTTGGAAACGAACAATCTGTTATAGATAGAGTTGATCGCGGCCGGCCAAATGTTCCGGCCCTGGCAAAATTTTCTCAAGCAGTAGCTAGGATTGCCGTGTTCAGAATCCGGCAAGTATTCATTCTCGGACATTGACCGCGATCTCACCTGCTATGAATACGGCGGCCCTTACAACAAACTTGCTGGCCGTTCCTTACGTCCAGTCCTGTAGTGTGATTGTGGATCGGTCCAGCCAGCTGGTGGTCTTGTTTCGTGGTTGGAGTAGGCGCCATGCCTGGACTGTTGTTAGATCTATCTTGTCTCCTGATGGCGCTGAATGGATGATCCGTGGTGGAGCTACCCTTCCATATATGCTTCTTTGCATGTACTGTACAGTAACCATCACGCATGTGTTCTTTCCGTGTGTCCTGCACTATGTAGTGGATGCACCCACAGTCCGACAGGTTGGAACGAACTTTTCTGTGCACCGGCAAATTCTTTTGGCCCTCCCTTCAGAGCCGAACCTAGTTAGTAAATGGCCCAAAGCCCAGCCAATCGCGTACTTATTGGAGCGGCAGCTCATATTAATAAAGCCCATTTAGTCCATGATGTCCTTTTCATTGATTTGGGCAGGCCCATGTTTACGGAAACAGTAGTAAGCCCTCGGTCCAAATCACGGAGACTGTAGTACCAGTACCACACGTCCAGTTGACGGCACGGAACTGGACTGGACCCACTTTGACCGTCGAAGGCTACAGCGGATTAGCCAATTACGTGGAGCGAACACGTCTCAACTGCGGGCCTGCCTTCTCCACGTCAGCAGCAGAATCGTCAATCCAGATGCCTCCGGCTCGGCTTCCCCACCTGTCAGTGCTGGAGTCCCATCTGCTGATTCTCCAATCCCAACTCGACTCATCACTCTTCACTCGGGGGATCTCGTGCCTTCGACGACGATGCCACGCGCCTTCCACAGCCGTCTCCTCCTCGCCGCCGCCATCGTGGTAGCCGCCGTCGCATCTCTGACCCGCCCGGCCTCCGCGGTGCGCCCCTTCGTCCTGGTCCTTTCCGGGGACGACTTCCTCAAGGACTCGGCCGCGCACCCCTCCCTGCCGTCCGCGGACCCCGACGACGACGAGTGGGACGACTTCGCGGACGAATCACCGGACGCCGACCCTCTTCTATCCCCGTCATCCTGGGTGCCCCTCCTCGACCCCGCCAGCCCATCGGGCGGCCCGGTCGATGAGCCGCGCTCGACGGCCGACGCGCTCTTCGTTGCGGGCGCTCGGGCGATGATCTCGGCGGCCTCCGTCGGGGACGAAGCGGCTTTCGCCACGGCCGCCGCGCAGATCGAGGCCGCAGCCGCGGAGGGTCACCCGGGCGCGCAGTCCGCCCTCGCGTTCCTATCCGGCGCTGGGATGACGCGCCCGGCGTCACGGTCGCGCGCGTTTCTTCTGCACAAGTTCGCCGCCGACGCGGGGGATCTCCAGTCTAAGATGGCCCTCGCGTACTCTTACTTTCGGCAAGAGGTGGGGTGATCGGATCGTGTGCATACTTCCTCACTCAATATACGTTCGCTATTGTTGGAGTGGTCTATGTTTGACCGAGATTAGCTAACGCATATGGAAGGAGTAAGGATGAATTCGTTTCACATGTTGAAGTTCCTGTTTCTCAGTAGATAAAAGTGAGAGTGCTTAGTTCCTGGGTAATTAGGAACTAGAGTCGGAAATGTGTAGTGACTAATGTTCGCTGGTAGAAATTGCAATTCCACACTCATTTGCCAATTTCTGCTTTATTGTTGTAGTATTTGCATAAACCCAACATCATGTGGGATTGTGCTTTCCTCCTTTACAAAGTTAGATATTCTTTTGGCACTTGCATGCATTGCTGGTTATATTCCAAAAATCAGAACTTAATATGCAGGAAGTAGAATTTATTATCATTTTTTATAATTCATAACATGTGATCAATCATACTTTGCTTGAATAGGTTGAAGTATATAATGTTAGCTGTCACCCAGTTCTTTTCAGATTTTTCTCTTCCTTTCATGATGATATATGTATTCTACACTAACTATTCTAACTCAATCAAATCTCCTATTTAGATATTCTTTGTTGGTGTCTAAATTAGTATCAATCAATTAATCCTAATATTGGGTTTTTCAGATGTACGAAGAAGCTGTTGCGCTATACGCTGAACTTGCAGAGGCTGCACTAACAAGCTCCCTGATATCAAAGGAGCCACTAGTGATTGAACCAATCCGGCTCCACAGTGGGACTGAAGAAAACAAAGATGCCCTGAGGAAGTTTCGGGGTGAGGATGATGAAGATTTTCAGATAACAGAGTACCAGGCACAGCGAGGGAATGCTGCTGCCATGTACAAATTAGGGCTTCTGTATTATTATGGACTAAGAGGACTCCGACGTGATTATGGAAAAGCATTTCATTGGTTCTCCAAGGCTGTTGAGAAGGGTGAGTCGCGATCAATGGAGCCTCTGGGTGAAATGTATGCTAGAGGTGCTGGAGTGGAAAGGAACTATACTGAAGCATACAAGTGGCTGACACTTGCAGCAAAACAGCAACATTACTCAGCTTATAATGGATTGGGTTATCTCTATGTCAAAGGATATGGGGTGGAGAAGAAAAACTTGACAAAAGTAAGTTTGCAGCAGTAGTATTTATTAGCTGAAACTTCAAAGAACTTAACATTTTTTTACTTATTACAGGCGAGGGAACTATTCGAGCTTGCAGCTGAGAATAAGGAACCTGGGGGACATTACAACTTAGGTGTTTTGTATCTCATGGGTATTGGTGTAAAGAGGGATGTTATAAGGGCATGCAATCTGCTCCTCCATGCTGTTAATGCTGGGCAACCAAAAGCTATTTATCAGGTGGCGAAGCTGTTCCAGAAAGGCATTGGTCTTAAGAAAAATCTCCATATGGTAACGACTAAGCTACAGCTGTGTTTATTTAATTGTGAATGACATTGTTGTGGTAAAGGATCCACCGGGCTGGGACATGTTCCCGGCCACGGCTACAGTTGAAGGTAATCTACCCCCCGTGAAAAGATCAACTTCTTTTCTGCTTAACCCTCAATGGATCTCCTGCCTGTCTTATATAGACAGCAGGGCTAAACAAACCCTAAACCGACTAAAACAAATTTTAAACAACTTAATCTTTAACTAACAAACCCTAAACAACCTAATTTTTAAGCTAACAAACCTTAACTAACTGGCTGTCGCTATTGGGCAGTCCACAATACGCCACAACACTACTCCCCTCCCTCAAAGACAGCTCGTTCCTCGAGCTGTGACACTAATTAAGCCTTTTACATCTCGGCTTGAGAATTTAATTCTAACCAATGGCGGCCGAAATCTAGAGAACCAAAAGAGGTTGTCTCCTACCCAATGGAACCCATCCAAGCCAGGGCTATAAATGTCCGAGAAGTGAGCTGTCAGCCCACAGAACGTCCTCAGCAGTGCTTATAGAAGACTGGCCTAGTCCATAGGTGGGTACTGAGCGCTCATTGGAGAACAAAGACGATGATTGCTTGACCACGAGAGAATCAGGAGATCTGCTGCCTTGTGACATCGCCTGTGTGGGGAGAGCTGCAGGTGCAGATGGCGATGCCATCTTGATAGGGACATCCAGGATCGATTTGCACAGATCGGCCTTGATGGTTGGAGAGACTTCTGGGACGATGATGGTGCTGATTATTGGAGGCGACACTATAGCCACGACTATTTCTGTCTTCGTGTGTGATGCCGGCACCTCCATGCTAGCCGGTGATGGCACTACATGTGGCAGACCGATCTAGCCCATCTCTATCGCTGTAATGCGATGTTCATGTCCTTGCTCGCCTTGTGCGGAACTCGCGCTCTCGACAGATGTTCTCCATCATGGCGATGAGGAGATCGAGCTTTGAAGATGTTGTGGTGGTGGCCACAGGATCGATGGCGCCGGTTATTGAGGCGATGCGCCGATGCTGGTCTCTGAATACCAATTGCTCTGGTAGAGGATCCACCGGGCTAGGACACGTTCCCGGCCACGGCTATAGTTGAAGGTTATCTTTCCCCCGTGAAAAGATCAACTTCTTTTCTGCTTAACCCTCAATGGATCTCATGCCTGCCTTATATAGACAGCAGGGCTAAACAAACCCTAAACCGACTAAAACAAATTCTAAACAACTTAATCTTTAACTAACAAACCCTAAACAACATAATCTTTAAGCTTAACAAACCCTAACTAACTGGCTGTCGCTATTGGGCAGGGTACTGTGGCGTCCACAATACGCCACAACAGACATATAGGACGACCATGAGCATGGTTTGATTTGATGATCATCACTATCTACTACACGCTGCTGCAAGCTTCAAAAATGCCTAATTCTTTTATAGTTTACAAAACATGCTGTAGACAATATTTCTTAAATGAAATACAATTCTTGATCTGATATTTGTTAGTCTTCTTTAACGGTTGGATTACACCTTAGTTAGGAACAATTTTCTTGATTTCTTCTGTTTATTTCATGTGCAGTGATTTTTAATGTGTTGTGCATATCTACTATAACTAGGCTAGGGAAAAATCTGTAGCTTTTTCTTGTTAAAAGAAGATAGAATAAAATTATCAATAGGGGAACATAATCACGGAAAGCAGTAACTCTAGGTGTCTCAGTTATTTAATCATTTGTCTGACTCTGACCTTTATTATTTCAGGCAGCAGTGATGTACAAGTCTGTTGCTGAGAGGGGACCCTGGAGTTCACTATCTAGATGGGCATTGGAATCTTATTTGAAAGGAGATGTAGGTAAAGCATTGCTATTATACTCCAGAATGGCAGATCTTGGATATGAGGTTGCACAGAGCAATGCTGCCTGGATTCTAGATAGGTATGGTGATCAAAGTATGTGCATGGGAGAATCTGGTTTATGTACTGATATGGAAAGACATCTTCGTGCACATGATCTGTGGTGGCAAGCATCTGAGCAGGGTAATGAGCATGCTGCTTTGTTGATTGGTGATGCCTACTACTATGGCCGGGTAATCCTTTGACTTGTAAAATTACATATCCTTGGTGATGATTTTGGACAAAAAAAATGAAGGCGTATGTGATTTTGTTAGTTTTTTTTTATGGTTACATTTTCTTTCATTAGATTCACATAAAACATGTTTGCATGTGTCACCCCCTCCCCTCCTTTCGGGAGAAGATACTTCACAGATTTTAGCATTTATAGTGAAGGCATAGTTCTCATTGTTTGGTATTCTTGTTAGCATGATCTGCATGCTTGTAATCATTATTTGGAAATATTGCTAGAATCATTTCGTTTTGATATTTGAGTTTTAGGAACAATAGGGAATATATATTGCGTTGTTACTGATATTATCACTATAAAATGCCTTGTTTTTTGCCAACTTATGCATTTGAACAATTAACCAAGTTATGTTATTTGAAGAAGTGTTCCAGAAGGAAACTACCTTTTCGATAATGAAAAGGAAGCCACTTAGATAATTAATTTAACTATAGCCTCTTAATGTGATTTTTACTTTGAGATTTTGTGCTCGTTGAGACACTAGCACTAGGGCGTTATGTTATCATCACATCTTGCATCTGTATTTCCATGTTACAGGGTGTAGCAAGGGACTACGAAAGGGCAGTGGAGGCATATATGCATGCTGAGTCACAGTCCAATGCTCAGGCCATGTTTAACCTTGGGTACATGCATGAGCATGGTCATGGACTTCCCCTTGATTTGCATTTGGCAAAACGATATTATGATCAAGCTGTTGAGGTGGATTCAGCTGCCAAGCTCCCAGTCATGCTTGCGCTAACTAGTTTATGGCTGAGGAAGAATTATGCCAACAGTTTTTTGGTAAGACATCTTTGTCTCTCTGTAGTATGTGTCATATAGTTTCTGATTTCCGGTAGGACATTTGTGTGAAGTTTATAGTCTTTGTGAGGCTTAACGAGCTAGCTTGTGTAATGAAGTCTTAATGTGTATGGATATGGAAGGCCATTGCTAAGCTTATGGTCTTGGAACCAAGATTTTGAAGAGTCAAAACTCGTGTCTACTAGAAAAAAAAAAAGCTCTCAAGTGTTTTTGCCATTCCCAAAGACCTGGAGGAAGCACCAATTTATTAATTTAAGTTCGGGTAAATTATTTTTGTCCAGAAGTTTGAAAATCATCTGAAAAGCCATTCAAGAAATATTTTTGCACTTTATTTTTTAAAAAGAATATTGCATATAATTAGTCTGCTTACCCAACAGACTATATGAAGAATGTGATTCCGGGTACTCCTGTCATGCATTGTGCTTTATAGAGGAGTATAAACTGATCACAAAATACTTGACTGTAGTTTTTGTTAATTGTTGTACTAGCAGCGGTTTTGATCCTTGTGATGCTCAGCAAGAACTTTCACATGTCAGGTTCATTTTATTGATTCACTGCCGGAGATATATCCTGTTGTTGAGGAATGGGTGGAGGATGTTATTCTGGATGAAGGGAATGCAACGATATTGACTCTCGTCGCTTGCCTTGTAACTGTCCTTTACCTAAGAGAGCGTCAGAGGCGTCAAGTGGCAGCAGCCAACCCTCAACAACCTGATGGCGTGGCTGTGTAATGTCAATTCATACAGCTTGAGGTACATACAGCTTTTTACTCGCAATCAAATCATCCAAATTTTGCTGAATATCTGGTTACAGACAACGGTACATGTGCTGGAGCTGCAGATCACCTTCAAATCTTATGGCATTCGCCTAGGGAATTCGGGATGTAAAATTTTTAGTTCCTTGACATGACTCGTGTACACTAGAATTGAGTAGCTTTAGGATTGATTCTTACTTTGAAGCTGCTGTAAACTCGTAGGATGTTTTCCTTCCTGCTAGATATTTACCATTCTAACAGAGTTGTGCTTGTAAAGAGACTCTTCTTGAAAATTGACTAATAGTAGTTCTTTTAGCGTGCCATGTGCCTTCTCTAGCAGCTTGGAGTATTGCTTGTGTACTTGTACATGACAACTGTCCGTAATGATTGTGAAAATCATGTACTCTGGAGCCACACTCGATATACTGCTTGATGGACGAAGCCATTGAAATGAGGTATTTCAGTCTGTTCCTTTAGACTAGAGCGGCTTTGATTCAACATTCTTTTTCCACATTGTGGTTTATTAGGTAGATGCTTTTCCTGGGACTTTAATACCATGATATCTTGTTTAGAATTAAGGACTTGAGACCATAATCTGTCAAGAGTGGTGCAACAAACCACATGAATTTGGTGTACGTGCACTAAGGCTGGGTGGCAAAATGACTCAACCAAGTTAAACAAAAGAACTCAAGCGAAGAACAGTAACGAATGAGAGAGACTGTTACAGCATTAACCCTTCTCAAGACAGGAGACAGCAACAACATAAACGATCTCGCTCGACGGTACATAAAAACAGGGGAAGACACAGGGGTTCCAGCGTTCCCAGGCTATTACTGGATGAAGACTAAGCGCACGTAGGTCGCACCTCCAGCCTCTCCACCATGGGCGCGTTGCTCTTCTTGCTCTCTTCAGCTTCTTCAGGATCCAGACGGAGGCTTTTGGCGTAGCCGTCGAAGCATTCGTCTACAGTTCTGAAGGGGACGTCAGGGTAGAGGCTGGAGATCTCAACGTCCCTGCAACCATCCATGTGGAAATTCGTCTGGCAGCCGTTGATGAATATGTCATGCGTCAGCGAGGCGACTATGCTCGCGGGACCGATGTTCTCTGCAAACAGTGAAGATTATTAGATCGGCGCGTGGACTAAACACCAACAATCTGTCCACGATAGGACCTGCAGCCATGGCGAGCAAGTCGTCTTCGCTGAGCGTCACGCGCGGCAGCGTCCTGCCGATCTTGCTTTCCCAGAGCGACGCCATCTCGTTGGTGCTCAGGAGGTTACAGGCGGGGCGGAAGTGGACGATCTTGTTGGCGCTCCGGGGGTCGTATGCGGCCTTGACCGTGAACTTGCCGATGTCGCTTCCAGCCACGAAGAAAGCTGTGCAGAAGCAGAGGCCAAAATATTACTATCAACTCTCACGGAACGTGATGTGCAACACGCGGCATGAGCAGACTGAGAGAAGCTAACACGTCGATATCTTGCATGGCGCGTAGAGGGCCGTTTTTAGTCACAAAATATTGACGACAAGAATCACGAGGAAACATAAACATCATCCGAATCCGGTTATTGGTCAAGAACGTGATGTGCACGTGGCGAGGGTGGACCTCTGACGTCGCCGTCGCCGTAGATCTGGAAGCGGTCGAGCGGCGGCGGCACCTCCGACGGGTGCGTGTTGTCGATGTACGGCCAGCCGGCGATGGAGTTGCAGCAGATGTAGGTGTACGGCACGCCCGACGCCTCGGCCGCGCGCCGCACCCGCCGCTTCTCCTCGTAGAACCCCAGCCCCGCGCCCACCGGCCGCGCGCGGTCCACGTCGTGCCCGAACTCCGACGGCAGGAACCTCTGCGTCCACGCATACAGAACCTACGTGTCACGCGCGCGCGTTCCAGTGGATCGAAACAAAAAGGCGTTCACTTCGGTCGAGTACCTTACCTTCACTGTGCCGGCGGCTCGGATGGCGTCGATGAGACGGAGCTGGTCGAGGATGTTGGCGCCGCCCATCACCGAGATCACCACCTCGACGCCGTGCGCGCGGAGTGCCGTCTCGACACAGCCTCCCTGGCCGGGATGACAACCACCCGTTGGCGCAAGCGAAATGTACGCACAACAATGTACTGCTTCAGAACGGGTTTACGTTTACCTCGATGACAACGGCACCCTTCTGCCGGAGCGCGTCGACGGCAGCGGCGCGCGCGCGGCAGGCGTTGCCGGGGCGGACAAGGATGCACGTCTTGCGGCCGCTGTCTAGGCAGGCCTCGGCCACGAAGCGGCCGATGTAGCCGGTGGCGCCCACGATGAGTGCCGGGCCGCCGGAACCAAGAGCTCCGTCGCACGGTCCCTGAGCACAAGGCTGCGCCATCGAAACTTTCCGAGCTCTAGCTAACTAGCAGCTGACAGTGTTTTCACTATTTTAGTAACCGGCTAGGCGAGAGTGCTGCCCGGCTGGAAGTTATACCACCGACCTGTACAGTGCCTAGCATGGGTACGGTAGAGGAAGAACAGTAGGTACACATGCTGCAGGGATGGGTGTTAGTAGAAAACCCAGGGCTTAAGTCTGAATCCCCGTTTCGACAGAACAGAGAGGGGAAACAGCAAATGGCAGGAAGTAACAGGA
>BCLG01002244.1:43026-65089 GCA_001602295.1 Zoysia matrella
GAATGGTGCCCCCCACCGAGTTATCCTGGAATCTGATTTTGCAATTGTCATCAAGGTATTGAAGGCGATCGATCACCCATAGGTCATATTGATATTAAGAAAATAGCTACCAGTATGTTACCTGAAGTTTGCTATGGAGTTATAAAGAGAGAGTGTAATAGTGTAGCGCATGAGCCTACACAATTGGCTATACACACGACAGTGTGGCGTACGCATAATTTTCCCCATTATGTGGAGAAGTTGACTGCTCAGGATGCTCGGGAATGTATCCGGTGGAGCGGTGGAGCCGTGCCGTGCCTGCCGGTATCGCCAGCAGGTGATCATGGGCTGTGGGCTCATGGAGGTTGGTCCATGGGCTGGCTCATCAGGTTGAAAGATTATCAGATCGTAACGGGCTAGATGGGCCAATCTTACTGTGTCTGGGAGTCCAGCCGGGTTTTACTACCGCGCAAAACGTTGAAGACCAACAGCTTCTTTTGTCGGCCACGCCCATAGGTGGCCAACGGGCCGGACCGGCCCAGCCCAGTCGGGCTAGTGCCTTCTTTAAAGCGGTCCGGCACAGCCCATTAAATAATTGAATCATGCTTTACTGACCTGCGGACCACCGATTTAGGCTCACGCACGACCCGATTGTTTTTACACGGATTGTATCATGGCGAGTCGGCCTGTCGGGCCGGTTGAAAGAAAAATGAACTTTATTTTTTTCTAAAAATTACAAAAAAATAATTATATAATATTTAAAATATTAAATCTTATACATAAATTGGTAATATTATCTTAAATAAAAATTTTACGGGCCTATCGTTCCGTGTCGAACTTAAAGAACTATGCGGACCAAGCATTATGCCTGGTCGAACCACCTAAACAAGCCGTGCACGTCCCGTGTCAATGGGCATGGGTTTAAGCTTAAGCACAACTCATGCTGTGCTCCAGGTCGGCTCGACTCAACTTCTCATTGTGCCGAACTGTGTTCATGCAAGAACAAAATAATCGGATTTCGTGCTGACCCATTTAACTCGATCCATTTAAATTTAACAGGTATACCCACGCCCACGCCGCGGCCCCAGGCAGAGCAGAGCATGGCGCCGCGGACACGGTGAAAAAGAGAGGATCAACGCGCGCGTGGTTAACCTGGCAGCCTCTCACAGCCGAGCGAGCTGACTGATCAGCGAGAAGAAAAGAACCACCACGACCAATGGCGGCTTGCATCTCACGTGATCATCATTAATGAGCGCGGCAAACATTCAACGCTTTCGAAGCGATAAACAACGCCCGGAAACCGTGGCGCCCCACGCAGGCGTCGCGCGCCATGGAAGCTGCTGGAATCTCTTGAGCTGCGTGACCCGAAGGTCTCCATGGATTAGTCAAAGCGGAGACCGCGGGCCGCACTTCTATGGCATTAATTTCCTCCCCTCACACACACAAACACGCTGGTGTTCTCCCGCTGGTCCAAGCATTTGCGTTGCAGAGTAAACAACGAATACGATCATAATACAGATCAAATGCAGATACTACGCAGTATTTGTCGCCATCAGTATTTTAGGAGTACCCAAGTACCACCTGGCACAGAATGGAGTACAAATACTACTAGTAGTAGCGTGAACACAGCTCGTGACGTCGTATAAGTATTTCTAAATTTAGACAAAATCAAAATCTCTTAATTTTTATTAATAATATTTAAAAATTACATAATATTTAATATAAAATATATTTTTTATAAAAATTATTTAATAAGTTTCAAAAAATATTAATTTTTATATAATAAAATATTATTAATTATATATTTTTAATAGTTAAAATAATACAGTTTTGACTTTAATTAAATTTAAAATTACTTATATTTTGAAATGAGGGAGTACACAGACATGCGAACGAGGAAGGTTAACACGGATCATATCCCAAGTACTGAAAGTACTGCGTTAAGTGTCATTTCGTGTTCCACCTTTTACATGTCCAGTCGGGTCCGAATAGTCTGCGGTGAAGAACAAAATGCAGGCAGTTGTAGCGACGGGAACAATAAACAGTGAGGGGAGAAACATAAAAATGCAGTGATCCTATAGAAAATATTGTAGCGACGATCACTGTAGCATCTTTCCCCTGTTTTCTTCGCACTGTATCGTGATCTTGCTCCTGGATTCTCAATCCGAGAGCTGAAAATTAATTTAATTTTGACTACAGTAGCCTCTCTGCATTTTGGTGTCTGCCGCAGGTGATTGGGTTCCGTCCAGTCGGCAGTCGCGTCGAAACGGCAAGCTTTGTCTGTAAGTAGCCGTCTCCACTGCGCAGAGGCAGCCGCCAAATATCAGTCGGCAACGACGCGAAACGTACGAGTACCTTGCATTGGCTGGCGTCTACGTTACATGGTACTAGTACTCCATACTATACTACGAGACTCCTAATGCTAAACATCTCGTCGAGATTTAGCTCGAACCAGCGGGTTAGAAGACGCGAAAAGCGCTCGGATTTTGATGCAGGTATGCTGATTTTAGACTGAGATCCGATCGCGTTGAGATGGATGACCTGGATGGATGGATGCTGATTGCTGCGGAGGAGTGTAAAACGGGAGGAGGCAGGGAGCGGAGAACATGAGGGCACCTTTTCCGGCGCCTTGTGCGTTAAGCTGCACTGATGCACACGCGCTCAGTATACACAGCAGCATGCATGGACAGTAGAACCGGGAAGCAACAAGCAAGCTTCCAAGAGGAAGATGCCAAGCTCGGCTATGAATCCCAGAAACGAGGGTGAGCGGTTCCGTTCGAGCAACGGAGGAGTATTATTTCGTGCATTTGAAACAAGGAGTTTACATGCAGCAAGCCGTACTCGTTTCTGGATATAATATGCAGCCATGACTTGAATCTGGAAACAGCAGGCGAAGCGCTGGTGATACTATACTCGAGCACTGAGATGCAACGGGTTGATTTCACCGTGAGCACTTTCCAGCATTAATTGGAATCTGGAATAGTATGTTCATTTGCAACTTGTTGCTGTTTGAACCACCTCTTCAATTTAAAAATGGCAAAGTCAAATTCCTGGTCAGAACGTCGTGTTTTTTTTTTTTTTTGAGAATCTGGTCAGAACGTCGTTTCTGCCTTTCTGGTGCTCTCGTAGCGGCATAGCCCTTGTCTCGTTTCGGACGCGGTGGTACTGCTGGCCTGGCATGCACTCTCCGTGCATCCAGACAAGCCTTCTTCCCTCAAACTTCACGGAAAAAGAAGCTCTTTCCAACGCCACTGACACCAATACCATAAGCTCCGCTCCGGAATAGCTACAGGTTGCACTACGACTCCAACTAAAACCCCAGCTCAATATCACGAAGCAGGGGGGGCATTTTGGCTGCCGTTAACGAGCTTAAGAGGAGTTGCATTTGGTAGCATGTCAACGCAACAGATTGAGCTGTGTGAACAATAGGAAAACTGCACTGTCTTCTCATTGACCAAAGAAAGCGAAACCAGAAGTCCATCTCTTTACCATTCAGAACACAGAATGAAATACATATGAACAAATATTTATTGCTAGCTAGTGAAACAAAAAATTGAGTACATGAATGTTTTATACTAGCTTGAGAGCATGGAACATGCCGCACTAAAACAAGATTCTCAGAACAACTAGCTACTGCGCAAACCAGTATCCTTCTCATTCAACTTCCTTTCTACTCTACTTGACCGGAGTCCCCATGACCCATGTCAACAAAAACCAACCAAAAAGATACAGTAAAATCAAAACACGAAGGAGAAATGAAGCAGAATCAGAAGCTTACGGCGGTCGCGCCATTGTTAACCTCGCAAAAGCAAGCTCTGTCACCATGCAATTGTCCATCCGTCATCACCTTCTACATCGAGTCGACCCGCCGATCGCCGTCGTCCGTTCCGAACATGCTCATCGACTGATCTTGCCGGCCGTCCTCTCGTCATCTGTTATGCAGGGGGTTAGATCCGGTAGGCACCTTCCTCTTGCAGTCCCCGGCCATGTCCGCGGGCGACGGCGCCGGAGCCAACGGCAGAAGCGGTGCTGGAGCCATGACGACGAACGCCGACGTGCGGGCGGCGTCGACGGCCACTAAGGCGGTGGGACCGAGGAGGAGCGACGTGTTGACGAGGACGACCATGATGAGCCATGGACCGAGCTGCAGCCCGCCGGCCGCCGGCCTAGAGTCTCCCCGCCGAAGGCAGCAACCAACCATGCTGGTGTACGTCCTCAGACAGCAACCGACCAAGCTCTTATCGGCCGGGGCACGCGTTGTCGGTGGGCGGAGACAGACTCGCGGGGAGCGCTGGTGCACATCAACGGCGAGAGCGCGCCGGCGCTGCGAGAGAGTGTGGTGTGGAGGAGAAGGCGCTGCTTGGACTTTGCAGAGCTGTCGCTGCCGATCGAGCGGGCGCGGTGCGTGGTGCTGCATGGCGACCGGCGGGTGCTCCTACTATAAAAGTGACGAGAGGCGACCAGGAATCTAACGTGATGTGGACGAGTCAGATCGTCCGCACCAGCAAGTGCGGCCGTCTCACAGCTAGGCTCTGAGCGGCGTACACCGAGCAGTGGCGGAGGACAAGAATAATTTGAGGTGTGGCGAGCTTTAGATAACACCTCAGTTTTGAGCCATGTAACCTGATTTTAACATATCATATCGTGGAGACATACAGCAATATGGATCAATCAAAGTATGGCGGTTGCCCTCCCTAACCTCAATGGTCCTCCGCCAAAGACACCGAGGCTTACATGAACATGGCTTGTTTATCAGGGGAGTGGTCAAATGTCTTGCAGTCTGGATGACTAACTAATTAATTTACCATCAACGCGTATAGTGGGGAGTACTGTGACATTGATATTTGATCCACCACATTAGCTAATTGGAAACAGTAGCAACTAGTTAGAGTAATGACGAAGAACGTATGAAGAACATTGATCCACTGCACCGAGCACTTAGTAAAAGGGTCACATGTCACAGGAGTTCTTCTGCGGCAGCGTTGACAGTGATGTTTCGTACAGTAGGAAATGGTCGATACAAAAATTTCTGAGTATTTCAGTATTTTGTGATTTCTTCTCCGGAGTACAGTACCTAAGAGGCCTTGTGCCAAAAGTAAAACGGCAGGCGTTGGTGGATCCGAACGTAGAAGGAAGTTTCATCTGCCGGCGGATCGCGCGGGGACGTCACGTGGGCCCACCGCAGCTCGCCTCGGCAGAATCTGTTGTTTCAGCCGGTTTTTAAATTACTCCCCCTAGGCTGGCTGGTTGCTAGGGTCAAACGCGGCAGCACGTCTTCTCCTTTTGGCCCGTTTCAGATAATTTTTTCTTGTTTTTGCATGTTTTTTTATGAAACTAAACAAATTTTTATAAAATTACTACACGATTCATATGAAAATTTTACATTTCAAATAGACCTTTATTGTTTCTAACTTTTTATATTTGTTTTCAGTAGCTAATCTGCGTACTTAAACTAGTACGTTCTCTAATTTTAAATATTAGCATTACTTTTTTAACATCACATTTAAATATTTGTATTATTCAAAAAATATGATAACTATTATATATTTTGTTATAATTTGCTTTATAATTAAAAGTATTTGAAATAAAAAATGCATATTTGAATAAATTTTGAATAAGATGAATAGTTAAAAATAATGTTTAAAATCAATAATATCAATATTTTTAAATAGAAGAAAGTATACTCTTGCTAGTAAAGGGCACAAACATGTTCCTCAGCTGCGACACGGAGGAATACGCCCGTCCACATTCGCTGCTAACTTTATTGGGCGGGCCCATTTATAGACGGACCAACATGAATAATAGACCCACACATTGCAGCCCAAAGGTGTGTATAAGAGGGCCCAAGGCCGAAGGTCTGAAACGTACGTTGAGGCCTCACGGCGAGAGAATCTCTTCTTTTCCCTAGAAGGCTAGAACGCATCTACACGAAATTAGAGGGGAAAAAATCTACACAAAGTTACAGAAACTCAAATAATACTCTCCAAATTACATCTACATGTAGTACGTGTTAGGCCTATTATTGGCTCATATGACATGCGGTTCTACAGTAGGTCTATTATTACAATATAAAATAGATGGAACTTAACTAGAAAGACATTCGGAATGTCAAACATCCAAAAATCAATTCTGTGGTAATAATATTTTTAATTAGCTTTTTTACATCAAACTTCTATACCAAATAGCTTGTGCTACCAATTAGTGAATCCATTCCCCCCCTACGTTGGACGATCTGGAGCGCTGAAACATCATTTCGCTTCTTCACACTCCGGTTCCCGCAAAGGAAGAACTGAGGCGGCAAAAGGAACTACTCCACAGCGCGGTGACTGGTCTGACTGACCGCGAAGGATCAGTCGATCTTTTTTCTAAGGACGCGTATGCGAAATATAAATACGCCAGTCACTGTAGCAGCATCAGCACCGTACCTGCGAATGAGAAACCACGGTACTACGATCAGAAAGCAAGCCCAAACAAGGGCACAGTAAATGCGGCGGAGCCACGCCATGATGAGCAAAGTCCGATCGTTTTTTCCTTTTTTAATTAATTTAATACATATCAGTACAATTTTATGAAGTTTAAAATATATCATTCGGTTCTACATGTCATTCACTTGCAGAACTCATCTGTTATTGACATATTACTAACCTCCGTTTACAAATACTTAGCAATTTTAACTTTTACTATTTATGCTTTGACTAATTATAATTTTAAAATTATTTTGTTAGTTAACTTATAAATAACATCATATGATTTGTCATCGTATATACTTTGAGAATGTATATTTTTTATATCTATATGTCAAAAAATTTTAAAAAAGACGAGCGGTCAAAAAATTTGTAAAAAAGTCAAAACTGACAAGTATTTGTAAACGGAGGTTAGTAATAACATATTTTAAAGTTTGTAAAATTATAAAGACATGTATCAAATTGGCCCTTCTTCCTTCCCGGATTTCTTCCATCTCTGGTCTGCGCGCGGGCCGGCCGGCCGGGGCGCGTCACGTTGCATGACGCGCGCATGGTCCAAGGGCAAGGGCGTGCCATGGCATGCCATGCAGGCTGACGGATCTGAAGTTCTGAACCCGACGATGCCTGCCTTCCACCGCCCGCTCCCTCGATCCGCCATGCACGCAAGGCGGCAACTGTGCCGGCGTACGAAAGCAATCGAGCAGGCGAGCGGGGGCGCGGTGCGCGATATCTGGTGGTAGGCGGCTGCTCCACTTGTCCCCCCGGCGCCTCGTTCTCCGCAGGGCCGGGAAGAGGCCGCGGCACAGCAGCATGATCGTGTCGTCGACGGCGGCAAGCCGTTCCTGGCGCGGGCGCATCATGGCGCCGGCAGGAGGGAACCACCCGGGCGGGGGGATCTCTCACCTCACTCACAGTCACAGCGACCTTCTCGCGACGTCTAGTACTGCTCGGCGCCTAGAGCGCGCGCGGGCGAGGCTCTTTAATCATGGGCTAAGATTTGAACGCACTCGATAATCGTGGGGGGCGTAGATGAGTGGCGCCATTAGTGTGTGTTCCGCTAGCTCGCCGCTGCCACTAGCTAGCGGTTCGCGTCCGCGCAGGATCCTGTTCCGTTCAATCCTGCGCCCACGGAGGGATTAGTGTTAAACAAATCCGCGTACCGGTACTCCCTCGCAGGCCGGCGAGGAGTGTATTCCAAGACACAATGATTGTGTCGCTCGGGGAGGCGTGGATTGGTAAAGTGCTTCTTGTTGCTGCATAACATGGGCCTTGACCGAGGCGGAAGCATTCAGCAGCCGGCGGAGTGCATCCACATCCGTCCGTTCGATCCATCCTTCCATAGACACATGCGTGCATGACAAAGCAACACCGAGGAGCTGTAGCAACTCTTCTTTCTTCTTCCCTATCGTTCATCGTCCCTCTCTCCTTCCATGCAAATGCAAAATCTTTTGGCTTTCTTTCGGTCCTGCACCAGGCCTGATCGATCAGCTCCATTTGCACAGCCTCTTTTCTCCTCGTGTCTCCATTACTCCAGCCTAGTAATTATATTACCCTACTAGCCTTTGCCCCCACAAGGCCATCGAAAGGCGTGGCAGCCAAGTAATGGTATCAGGTCAGGTCTAGAGAGAGGACTGGCCGGCGAGTTGAAGCGAGGGAAAAAAAAAGGATGAGCCTTTTGCTGTGTGTCGTCTGTCTCTGAGATCAGGGGAGGGCGCCATAATTCTTGCGACAGCGGGGGAGATCATCGGCGAAAGACAAAAAGGCCGAAAGATGCATCATGGTGCCACATGCCACACCCTATACAAAAGCTAGCCCTAGAGAGCCCAGCAGCAGAAGCATCGATCCATCTCACTGCCTCCACGCGGGACGGATACCGCGCCACAAACCTTAGCGTAGCTAGCTCTGCTCGGTTCCTCTCCAGATCGATCATCGATGGGGGGTCACGGGAACCGCCACCGCCACCAAGAAGTCGGCGTGCTCGTCGACGACGAGGGTGAGGAGCTGGAGCAGCATGGCGGGAGGGCGTGCGGTGGCGCGACGAGTGGTGTAGTGGAGCAAGGAGTCGGAGACGGCGGGCGTGGCCTGGAAGCCGCGGGCATGGTGTTCGAGGCGAGCAGTAGCGTGGGGAGCGTGAGTGCAACCATGGCGTCGTCCCAGATCCTCGGCTGGCCGCCGCCCGAGCAGCCGCCACAGCAGCCGATCCACCACCATCACAGCATCGGCGGCGGCCAGTCCCCATTCTTCCCGCTGCTGCCCCCGCAACCGCCTCACCCGCCTCCCCCGTTCTTCGCCGACTTCTACGCGCGGCGCGCGCTCCAGTTCGCGTATGACCACTCAGGCGGCGGCCCGTCGTCGTCGTCCGACCCGCTCGGCCTCGGCGGGCTCTACATGGGGCACCACCACGGGGGGTCCCCCGTGTCCGGGATGATGATGCCGCCTCCCTTCGGGTCGTCCCCGTTCGGCGACTTCGGCCGGATGACCGCGCAGGAGATCATGGACGCCAAGGCGCTGGCCGCGTCCAAGAGCCACAGCGAGGCGGAGCGCCGCCGCCGCGAGCGCATCAACGCGCACCTCGCTCGCCTGCGCAGCCTCCTGCCCAACACGACCAAGGTAAATCACGGCACGAGCAAATAAATCCTTGCATGCAACGCTTATCATGTCTGCGTAGTACGCGCGAACTCCGTTGCTGCCGCGGGACCCTGGCTCTCCATCCGATAGGATCAGTAGAAGCTACACTAGCACAGGAGTAGAGCTGAGCTACTGAAGGAGACAGGGAGAGTGACGGAGCCGCCTAGTTGACGCGAAAAAGAGAGACCAGGAAGGGAACAAAAAGCTTGCGACGCGGGAGTTACCGCTGGCCTCTCCGAGGAGAGACAAACATGCGAGCTCGTCGTGTCCAGGCTCTCGGACGACATGAGCAGAACAGTGACAGAGAGCAGCGGCACCTAAACAAAAGCTGCCCATCTCGAGAGATCCTCCGGGTTATGCACCGATCTTCGCAAGAGCTACTAGCTCGCCACGTTTTCCTATGCCACTAACAAAACTTCTCGTGCTCACAAAATTAGTTAGTGCACCACATTCTACTCGCTAGTCGTGGAGTGGAGTATTCTCCACGAGCGAGGCCGGATTTGACCGCATGTAGATGTAGTGTAGGCGTGCTAATCGAACAAGTATAAAGAAGGCGAGAGTGGTGATGGTTAGGATGCCCCACTTCGCAACCAAAAAAGCAGCTAAGAACACAGATCGCTTGTGGAAGCGTGCGTGCGAGCACCACCAACAGCGGCAGCAGCCCATGCGATGCACTACCCATTTTGTATTGATTACGTGCGCTTCGTGCTCCTAGTAGGAGGGTGGTGTGAGTCCCACGCTCATAAGCATGCCATGCCACGGCACGCTTTGGCGCTGCATGCGTACGCCGCATCCGTTCGCTCTCATCATTTCGGCAACTAAACTGGTGCTGGCTCGTGCTGGTTTCTTTCTTTCTTTCTTTTTTCCTTGCGACTTACGAGTACTCCTTGTGTTTGCTTGTGTATGGGGTTAGACGGACAAGGCGTCGCTGCTGGCGGAGGTGATCCAGCACGTCAAGGAGCTGAAGCGGCAGACGTCCGAGATCACGGAGGAGGCGTGCCCGCTCCCCACCGAGTCCGACGAGCTCACCGTCGACGCGTCCAGCGACGAGGACGGCCGCCTCGTCGTGCGCGCCTCGCTCTGCTGCGACGACCGCCCAGACCTCCTGCCGGACCTCATCCGCGCGCTCAAGGCGCTCCGCCTGCGCGCGCTCAAGGCCGAGATCACCACTCTCGGCGGCCGCGTCAAGAATGTGCTCTTCGTCACGGGGGACGACAGCGCCGGGTGCCCCGGCGGTGACGGGGACGACGAGCAGCAGGACCAGCCTCAGGCGCCCATGTCGCCGCAGCACACGGTCGCGTCCATACAGGACGCGCTGCGCGCCGTGATGGAGCGCACGGCGTCGTTGGCTGCCGAGGAGCCGGGAGCGGCCTCGTCCGGCGGTGGGCTCAAGCGGCAGCGCACGACGAGTCTCTCGGCGATCTTAGAGAACAGGTCTATCTAAGCTACGTAGCTAACAGCATCATGCACTTGATCGATGAGACGATGTGCAAAGTGAATTCAAACAACAGTAGTACAAACAAGACTACACTATCTCATAGTTGATCAGAATACCGCGCAACTAGCTAGTTATGGTGGATTATGCATGTTTGCCAAGTACTACTGTTTATTTTTACTAGTTTTTTGCATTTATTTTTATATAGCCTTTCTCCTCTGAGTGTGTCGGTGATGTGTATCTGCTTGAAATATCTCAGCCATTAATGATCAATACATGGTTTTTCTTTCTCTAGCTGTATATAGCAGCAGATCAGCAGTTCTCTTGATTAATTATAAGCTCCAGACTCTTCGAGATTTAATGCGTGGTTGACTACCAGTAGGCAGTATATACATACTCTTGCATTTGCGCTCTATACATACCTTTCCCATGTGGAACATCATTTCATACGGGAAAGATTTGTACTTCCTTTTCTTGAATAATGTAGCATGTAATTAAGCAAGTTTGCCTAGCATGGTCCTAGAGTTAATAGTTAAAATCACCTATATTTTGTTGTGGGTATTAAGTGCTAAATTAAGGTTTGTAGTACTTCCTTTTGTTACAATGGATTGATGTTGTGCAGTTGTGCTGTGCACTAAGGGTCTGCACTTTGAATGAATGTATGAACGGCCACTAATACTTGAGTAAACTTGGTTGTATAGTTCCATATAGATCAATGATTTAGAGAAAATGTTGTGATGGTGGCCCTCTCGTGCTATTTTGTTTTCAATTTCAATATATGGATAAAAATCCTTTGCATTTATTTGTTATTTCAATCTCATTTTTAATGATAGCCTTTATCTTCTTTGTGGGGTCTAGTAGTATGCCTTTGCTATAGACTACACCCGAAATTTAACAACTGATATCTCGAGCAAGGCTGTACAGCAAATAACACTGATATGTTGTACATCCTTTACAAAGCTGAGGGTAAAATTCTTTGCCTGTTTACTTAGATTTCTTATATTGCAGTGCAAGCCACTACTAGCAAATATTAGCATTTACCATTTCTTTTCTCAGGGAGTAAGAAAGTGCAACTTTGTATTACTATAAGACAGATTCTAAGGTAAACCCAAGTAAATGTGGACCGATCATTTGCACAAATCTTGATGATTAAATTGTTCTTTTACTTTCTAAGAGGTAAAAGCTCACTATAATTATTATAAGAGGTTTGCTACGGTAGATCAAGCTCTATTCTTTTTCTTCCTATGAGGTGAGCCACAAATTCCATTTGGACCGTCGAAGTTTAGAAGAGAAAATAAAAAATATATGAAATATATAATATCCATCCGACATGCCGTATTTGCCGTGAGCTTATATTCCTTCCTCTGCCGATTTGCCGCAATCAACGCCCATGGAGGCGTCCCGAGATTTCTTTCCCCACGTATTAGCTGGCCAGTCATTAATTTATTAAGCTACTACTAAGAAAATATATGTACGGCTATCATTTAGAAAATGATTTGGTTAATTTGATTGAATGGTGTCACGTTGTAATGGTCACGTTCCCCATCGGTGCATTGCAAAATCAAACTAACAGATAGTATGTGTTATTTTGCAGAATAGTCACATTTCCTGATCATGCTGTCACGTTTAGTGAATGCCATCATGCAAACTATCTCATACATGTCTATCGTATTCTGCCCATGAAAACGTGATAATGTGCTAGCGACCGGCTGTACACCATTGCTTGAACGTTATCACGTTAAGAATGCATGCCACGAATATTTTAATTTACAAACCTGTCAAATGCGTTTATTTCCAAAATTAAAAGATCTAAAATATATTTCTAAAACTGTCATATGCATTGAAATTTCTAAAACTTAAGTATTATAATAGGCAGATTCTAAAGTAGACCCAAGTAAATGTGGACCGTTCATTTGCACGGATAAGTACGATCAAAACTACAGCCGGAGACTCATCATGATGCCTAGTTGCCCACTCCGTACCTCTAATTAGAAAAAGATTTTCAGTATTGTCAGCTGGCAAATTACATGTGCGCATAGAACTCAATTTTCTGATAACCACTTCATTTCTTTCTATAAATCTTAATCCTTTTTCTTCCAGTAGCCTTGTGGGCTTTCTTGGACACTTCTAACGTGTACACAGGCAAAAGGTAATGGCTGGATGGGCTCCATTTTCTTCCCCTGTAATCCCTGCATTGGGCGGTGCAGGGGAGGAGAGCCGGTGAACCATAAATATGCAATCGTGAAGATACAATCAGAGGGATCAGAGGTCAGTCCATAGAAGGGAAGACTAAATGCAGCCGAATTGTGTCATGATGCGCTTCTTTGGCTTTGTTTGCTCGGTTTCTGGTTTCTGAAACCGAAGACTGCGCTCTGGTCACGCTGCCTTGTGCGCAGTTTTGGACGTTGCATGACGCAGGTGTTTCGTGCCCAGCCAGTGGCGTCCAGAAGGATGCCTTCTTCTGCGGCTGGAGCACTGCGTCAGCCGATCTGTCAAGCAAGACTGGCATGCATGGACCACGTATCTAGAACGATACGCGAGTTCAGTAAACTGGGTTGCTTTGTTTACTTCAACAATGTACACATGCAATTCAGTGACATAATGCCACTATTTTAGATGCAGTACTTAGCAAGCTGGAGAGAAGAGATCTGTTGCTTGTACAAAGCAGGAGACGGGATTAACGCGACACGAGACCAGAGCAAGCCGTGTCTCCAGTCTCCACCTGAACTCAGCTCGTAAACTAGCTTCCAACTCAGATTAACCAGAAATGGAAGAAAGCTAACACACACACAAATACACATGAATTGCATTGGGTGCGATGTTCCAGTCGTTCTAGACGACGAACAACACGCATCAGGAGGTCTGGCTTGCACACACATTAGACAATGCGCAACGGTTGGGGACTGGCTCTCTACGGTTGTCAGGTCATCTCTGGTGATGGTTCTTCAGAAGGACGCCTGAACAGCCTCCATTTGTTCTCGCTTCTAAAACGTTTAAATAAATCATGATTGGTGCGCAAGCCGTGGACTCGCGGCATGTGGTCAAATATCACGTATTATTCTATCAGTTGTTTGGTGAGTGTTTACATGAAAAGAGCAGAGAAAGATAAGGCCTGAGTAATCAAAGAGAAAAATTCTGGATGTGAGCATGCTGTCATCATATTGTTACTCTACATGCCCACGACGAAGGCTCCAAGAGACGTAGACAGGTCAGATGGGGTGCAAAGCTTCGGCCACTTGTCAGGCAATGCCGTCCGGCGATGGCAACTCGCGAGCTACCCTGGCATCGTGCCCTCGTCATAATAATCAGCCCGCGAAAATAGGATCAGCGAGAGATCCGCGTCACGCTACCAACCTACAATTACAAACACGCCATGGTCGTTGCTGGAACTCAGACAAACTTCAGTGCCATGGTGTCCAGAACAATGGATCTTGTGCGTTATGTGCGACCAAGTCTCGGAAACTATCGATCATCTCCTGCTGGCCTACGTGTACAGCCGTGAAGTCTGGCTTCGAGTCCTCCACCGGTGTGGCTGGCACTTCTTGTGCCCCTCAACCTGACGACAGGTTCGTGAATTGGTGGTTCTCGTCACCAGTGGCGGAGCCAAGACGGCCACATGACAGGGTGCTAATCTATGGACACGTGTTAAAACAAATAAATTTAAATAAAATTTAAATATTTTTAGCTTATATTTTTTTATTTTTAAGAGGTGAAATAGACATGGGACCGATGCTGCAGCACCGGCCCTGTCTTCACCCCTGCTTGTCACGCAAGCTGGTGCTTAAAGCTAGGAGAAATTCTTTTGACCCCTCGTTGTTCTAATTTTTTAAGACAATTTGGCTGGAACGCAATGATCGAATTTTCAGGTAGCGTAGGTTCTTGGCACATGTGATGGCAAGAAAGGTGTTCGACTCAGTTAAGCTGTGGAGCCGCGCTAGTTTTGTCAATTAGTCGCCTTTTTATCGGCGAATACTCCGTGTTTGCTTTAAATTATGTAGGGTCACGTCTTTATGTTTGTATTTTTGTACTCTTTGCTTTTCTTTTAACACGAAATGTGCCACACGTGATTTTGAAAAAAAACGGCAGTACTTTAGCTCGAATATTGCGTACGGTAAGGCACAATGTTATGTCTGCAGTCTCTCGTGAGCACCTTTTGCTTTAAGATGTGTGCGGCGCGACAACTCCGTTGGTTCAACGAAGGAATAGGACACAGCATACAAACATGGCGCGATGCAGTGGCTACCGTCGCCCGGCAGGATGTCCTTGGCGTTGGCAGGACGGCCGAACCTTCCCCAAATCTCAACTAGTACGCAACGCCCCAAATCCATTCTCCACCAAGTACACGCGCGGCCGAGCTCGCTTCCGCTTCGTCTTCTCCGGGTCAGTCCAAACGCCATTGCTTATAAATAACTCGCTGCGGGCTTCCGGAAACCGACCAATCTTTGGCCCTCTGCCTTCCTGCCTGCTTTATCCAGTTCTGTCTCGCGCACCACACCCGCGGAGAAGCAGAGAAGGCGGACACCACAGGAATGGCATCCGTCTTCGTGCTCTCCCGGTGTTCTCTGCTGCTTACCCTTCTCGTGCTGGTGACGACCTCGCAGGCGCTCAACGTCGGCAACCTGCTCGGGACGCCACCGGCGGTAAGGACCAGAGGGAGGCGGGCCGAATCTGAGCTCCCGCAAGTGCTGTTCGAGATGCTGATGGATTGATTGTTGTTCTCGGCAGGGGAACCAGGGTTGCAGCCGGACATGCGAGTCAGCGTTCTGCACGGGTAAGCATCTGCACGACCGTGCCCGTCACACAGTTTCAGAGAAGTTGACTGATGCCCCGCCATGGCGCCATGTTTATCTTCTTCCGTGTTCTTGTAATCTGTTTTGGTACCAAGCTTGTGTGAGGAGTTTGCACTTTCTACGAGTGGAATTTGGAAAGGGGTGTAACTGACACGAGTTCGCCTTTCTGTTTTCCATGATCAACGCGCCTGGTTTCCGGAAGTCCCGCCGCTGCTGAGGTACGGCAAGTACTGCGGCATCCTGTACAGCGGCTGCCCCGGGGAGAAGCCCTGCGACGCCCTCGACGCCTGCTGCATGGTCCACGACCACTGCGTCGCCACACACAACAGTACGACCTGTCAGCTCAGCTCCGCCCTCCTCCTCTGAAACAGGGAAATGGAAGAGCACTCTCAGAAGATCGAAACGGCACGATCGAGAAGAAGATGATTAACAGCATCCAAAGCGGTCCCGCTTATGTCCTCGCCAGGTGTCTGCGAGCGGACGCGCCACCTAACACGATCGGGTCACACTCCAAAGCTCGTAGGGGCAGTACAAGTAAAGTAACAGCATGTGGTAGCATGCCCCTGTTTGACCTAGACACGCTTGTATCCTGCCAGTGCCACCGCGTTATTGCTCCACGCACAGCGCCGTGAAACCAGCTTGCCAACCGACGGGTTCGTCGGCGCGTCACGACAAACCGGCATGTGCGCCGGCCACTAGCCCCCGGCGTTGGCCGGTCGCGTCACCTCCTTTCCGGCACGGCACGGTTGCCGCGCCTGCACGCCTCGGCGCCCCCGCGTCGTCTAGTCGAGTTTGTGTGCGCGCACGGGTCCCGGGTCACTCACTTTTGCCGCTGACTTGCTTCTCGCTGCTGACTTCGCTCTGTCGGCGTTGCAGATGACTACCTGAACACGCGGTGCAACGAGAACCTGCTGCACTGCCTGGACACGGTGAGCCCGGCGGGGCCGACGTTTCCGGGGAACGAGTGCGACGTCGGCCAGACGGCGTCCGTCATCCGCGGGGTCATCGAGGCGGCGGTGCTGGCCGGGAAGATCATCCACAAGCGCGACGACGGCCACTAGCGAGCAGGTCCGAGAAGGCTCGCTCGCCGGTGGGAGTGGACTGTGGAGCAGGGGGGCTACTCGCGGGGACAGAGCAGAAGCCCGAACAAAGTTAGGCGCCCGCCTTGGAGGCGCGGCAAAGCAACAGTGTGTGTGCTGTACTTGGAGATCCAGGTCCTGGTCTTGGACCACAGGCCACTCTGTTGCGTGCCTGCGTGGGGAGAGTAGTACTGTACACGCATTTGTAGGATACTTACAAATTGGTTGTATTTTGGCAGCGATATGTGTAGTCGATTTGAAAGACTGGCTATCCATGCGTTGGCGTAATGATTCGATTGTACAGTACCCCTTGTTTGCATCCGTTGCATTGTAATCTGTCTGGGTTAACTTACTGTTGTGTAGCCTGGGGTATTAGGACGATGCCAGGTTGGGTTGCAAGTGGATACATTATGGATTGTTGGGGCTTGTTGAGTTTCATATGAATTTTTAGTCTATTTCAAGTCATTGCGCATAACGTGGAGAAATCGCAAGTAATTTGGAAATTTCTTCTTTGTACTGTCGGTAAAGTTTCTTTCGTATGTCATCGATGTATCAGCCCACCCCGTCCCTGGGCCAGTTCTGCACTTCTACGCCAGCTTCTGAGCTTAATACTGGGCCGCACAATACCGCGCGTAAAATCAGCCCATGACGCGATGCATCGGATCGTGCAATCGTGCCAGGCTACTCGCAGGCGCCTGGTACCTTCGGAGCACAACATATCTGAGCCGTCCGTTCAGCCCCAACTCGCATCCCATCACCCCTCTAGGTGCGACGCTGTGTTGTCGCCTCGTCGTCGTCCTCCCCGAACCAAAGCTCGCGCGGGCCCAACCCAGTCGCGAGTCCGCGTCGTCCCCTCCCTCCTCGGCTCCTTCCCTGCGCCGCCTCGATGGGTTCGTCGGAGGCCGTTGACGACCAGCTCCTCAAGAGCTTCCTTGCGGAGGTCAGCGAGGCCGAGCGCGACAACGAAGTTATCAGGTCCCCCTCTCCATCTGTCTTCCCTGAGGGTGTCCTTCCGTCACGAATCCCTTTTCTCGTGGTGCCGCTTTAGATCTCGCGACGTTCTCCATCATGTGTAGCTCATCAGATTTAGCTCCAGCTGAATGCTTAAAATTTCGCCGAAATTTGAGGAATCCGTTTAGCTCCGACTGAACCCTAGGTCCCTAGGTTGCTCTGTACGGTCGTCCACCTGTTTCAGATGTCTCCGCCTGCCATTTACACTTCAACTCTGCGCCTTGTGTTGGTAGTTTTACCTGAGATTTGCAACTGAAATTTCATGTTTATAAAAAGGCAGCCCGGGCACATAGCTCCCGCGGGGGTAGGGTCAGGCAACAGCTTTACTGCTGCGCCAGGCTCCCCTTCTATGAAAAACTCTGTCTGCAAAAAATTGCCTGCCTGCGAAAAATTGCGCCATCTGCTCCCCTTGATATCATGCTATGATCAGTATGTTAATTTGATTGTATCTATGCGTGCCTTGTCTGAGAAAAACTATGATGCATTGGAGGGATCCTTGGTAATTGAAGGAAGAGAGCTGGAGTCGTTTGAATTTTGTAGGCAGGAGTATGACCAGTTAGTTGTGTGGCTGAGCTCATGATCCAATTTGAATCCCACTTTTATAGTTGTCCGATTAAATTGGGGGTTCATGTCTTGAAAAGCCTTCCAAGCTGCTGAGCTGAAGCTTCCCAGACTCATGGTTCTTCTTTCTTGATGTTGACCGAGGCCGTTTTCCTCCACCAAACCGATAAAAAATGTTGATGGCGTTATTGGAGTTTTATCTTGTTTTCTTACCAGTACCAAATAGTTGTTTTTGTATCAATTGCAGAAATGAAAGTTAACCAATAAGCTCATTGTAGATGTAACATTGTTTAAAGTTCATCTATTCTGTTCTCCTGTTATGAAAAAATAGCACAATTGTTGGAGAAATAATTTGCTTTTTTTGGGTGGGGTGGGGTGGGGCAAGAAATACTTTGCTTTAGGGAGTTATAAATACACCGTGAAATTTTAGAATGGCATTTCTATAAACAACAATGATATTGTACAATGACATATCTATGTGTTGACTAATGAGGATATGAAATGTTTGCGATAACATATCAAATGGAATGATATATCCTGACATTACATTTATTCTTAGTTATTTTTCCTTTCCTGATACATTGTACATTTTATAGGATACTTGGTTGCTTCAAGTTAAACCCCTTTGAGCACCTTAAGTTGTCTTTTGATTCATCTCCCGATGAGGTGAAGAAGCAATATAGGAAGGTATGGAAACATGAGTTTGATATCTACAAATTCTTTTGTTGATCTACTTTGTGCCCGGGTCTAATATTAGTTTTCTCCTTTTTGCATATGCAGCTGTCATTGTTGGTCCATCCTGATAAATGCAAACATCCGAAGGCACAAGAAGCATTCGCAGGTTAGGAATTTAACCTTGCAATGACATTAGTGGAGCACACAAGTATCATACTGCTGTAATTCCAGATCATAATATGGCATCGCATTCCTGTATACTATATCTGGATATGTTTCCAATATGATATGTGCAATGGTATAAACCATCAAGGAACATATACCAGGGGGTAATAGCATCGGCATAAATTATGTAGTTTATTTAAGAAATCAATCCTTGCAGGCATTCAAATATTTCCCTTTGCACAGGGAAACAGGGCAGTTCGTATATGTGAAGGGAACTGGATGTTAAGTTAATTAAATTAGTTTCTAATATTCACGACTAGATAATCAAAAGCAAGTATTCGTAGAATTCTACCAAGAAGGAATAGCCTTGGGAACGGAATGTGTTTTGTTTCAATTAGATTCACTAAGATGTCAATGCCATGGTTAATCTATGATAACTAATTTTTAGCATTCCTATAGGTGGTATAGTTTTCAGGAGAATCCAAGAATTGCAACTATTTCAGTATCTATTCTTGTAAAAGCTTTACTGCTTTAGTTCTGCCACAGCGTCTCTTCAAATCCCTTTTTGTGTTTGAATTGCGTGATCTCTTACAATTTAGAAACATATATTTCTTACTCGTTGCTAACTTGATTATATTGATAAACAGCTCTGGCAAAAGCACAGCAGCTCTTGCTTGATCCACAGGAAAGAGGCTATATTCTTGATCAAGTTAATGCTGCAAAAGGTATGATTTGAACGTTTTTAGGCATATTGGCTTTACATTGGCATCATGTTTTGTTTTCAGATATGACTTTTGCTCAGTTTAGATAAAGAGAGCATGAACTGACCAAACGTGTTCTATGTTTAAAAAAAAAAACAGAGGAGTTGAGGGCAAAGAGGAAAAAGGAGCTGAAGAAAGACAGTGCATCCAAAATAAAATCTCAAGTAGATGAGGTAAGACAGTTATGGACGTGATGCCACAAAATAAATGATTAGACAGAAGCCTAAAGTTTAATTTGGATTCATTAACGATCTAAAAAATCACCCTTGGCACAACATTCAGTGTTTTGTGGCTGGCTAAGCTACCGGCTGATTGGTGGTTTTAATTTCCTGCTGGACCTATGAATTTTAACTTGATTGTTTATCTTATCCCACATGGGACCAAAAACATGTAGAAGTCATGAGAGATGTCAAATTAGACTTCCGAAACTTGACAAATGCCTAAAAGGCTTCATTTTCTGGAATCATAATAGCAGTGGTCAGTCAAACATATAGGATTTTTTTGGCATATATCATCTATTTAGCCCTATGATTCTATGTTGATGAAATGTTATGATAGTTTTCTGCTTCTGCATGATGTTCGGACATTTTTTTTTAAACCTTTCATGCATCTTGAGTAACTATCTAATTATTATTATTTTTGCATATATTCAGGGAAAGTATGAAGAGGAGTTTGAACGATCAGATGAATTTCAGAAACAGTTAATAATAAAAGTCCGTGAAATTTTGACGGAGAAAGAGTGGCGTCGGAGAAAAATGCAAATGAGGGCAAGTGTTTAAAAATCTTGAATCTTATCATTTGAAAAACTTAATGTCCATTGAGCTTTACTCATGTTGATGCTGGACAGATATCGGAGGAGGAAGGACGACTTAAGAAGGACGAGGAGGAAACAAAAGAAATGTGGAAGAGGAAGAGAGAACATGAGGAGAAGTGGGAGGAGACCCGGGACCAGCGGGTATGTCATTTGTACCAACTACCAGATACCTAATGTTGTCTGACGGTATGAGTGCTGATAATACCATGGATTTATGCTTTGTAGGTCTCTAGCTGGAGAGATTTCATGAAGACAGGGAAGAAGGTTAGATTGTGCATACATGAACCAGTCTCTTGATATTCATGAATCTGTAATACACTAACTCATTAAATCCTTTGTACAGGGACGCAAAGGCGAAATCAAACCCCCAAAACTTAAGACTGAAGATCCGAACAAATCGTATGTTCAAAGGCCGGTAAAGCGTACTTAAAATTGATGCCAACAGATGCCATTGATATTTGAAATGGAAACCATCTGTTCGAAGCCACTGGTGGTAGTGATTATTCTCGCCACCTGATTGAAGCTACAGCTTAGCTTTGTTATCTACTATCCTGCTGGCTGCATCCTTCAGAATTGCCTTGGGTTTCTAATGTAGTTGGTGAAGCAAAACAGAGCACTGTTAGCAACATAACGTATTCCTACCTAGAGTTGTATTGGATCAATGTACTTTTGAGGTAGAAAATGTGGAAAAAAGTGGAAGTTCTTCTGTTGTAAAAGAATCCAATCCAAGTGAATTTGACCAAAGGCTAAGTTTCATGTCGGTATTGTGCAAGTGATGCTGATATATCTACTTCATGGTTTGCAACCACCGACACAGGAACATGTTCCATCGTGGGATTCTGAAGCGCTAGCCCTCTTTTATGCATACGGTTTTCAAGTCTGATTTGTGTTGTTTTTGTTTCAACCTGCTGGTGAGTCTAATTTAGAGATGAGTAGAGCGTGACACACGGTCGTGCTGTACGATGGTGATGGCTTGTGTACTGTGGTCCGATTCTTTAAATTTTTTAAATAAAACGAATAGTCAAATTAAATTTAAAAATCAACGACGATATTAATTAAATAACAGAGTGAGTATTAATTAACCGCCCGCGAAATGCAACTCCAAAATCCTGAAATACAAACGCAAGTCAACTAGTGTTACTCTCTAGCTGCTGACAATGGAAACGGCTAAAACGATTGACTCTTTCGTCGATGGTCGGACGGCCAGCCTGGAGACCGCTATAGATAGACACGGACTTCGAATGCAATCCACGAGCCTTATCGCTGGAAGTTGCATGTCTGAAATGCAAATGTGAAAGTATGAAAACCGACGCATCACCTACGCAGAAACGAGCCCACGAGTTTATCCAATGCACCAAGCAGCCCAATTCAGAGACGCATCGCCGGCGCCGCCTGACCGCTGAGAACAACTGGCGCCATTTGAAACCCAAAAAAATCCTGCGCCGCACTATACTGTTAACAGATTATAGGATGAGAAATACGTGTGGCTTCAGCGCGCGGAGCAGGCGCAAGTTGGCCATCTATTCCTTGATTCCTTCCCCCCGGAAACGTTATCCCCTGTGCTATCAGATGTCCGCGAGTGCACGTTTCATAGCTGGGGCGATCGACTCCGGCGAGGCGACGCACCTGCCCTCCCAGTCCCAGGGGCCCGAGACCCGCCCCCCCCCCCCCCCCCCCCCCCCCCCCCCCCCCCCCCCCCCC
>BCLG01002244.1:65099-79118 GCA_001602295.1 Zoysia matrella
CAGGCGCAAGTTGGCCATCTATTCCTTGATTCCTTCCCCCCGGAAACGTTATCCCCTGTGCTATCAGATGTCCGCGAGTGCACGTTTCATAGCTGGGGCGATCGACTCCGGCGAGGCGACGCACCTGCCCTCCCAGTCCCAGGGGCCCGAGACCCGCCCCCCCCCCCCCCCCCCCCCCCCCCCCCCCCCCCCCCCCCCCCCCCCCCCCCCCCCCCCCCCCCCCCCCCCCCCCATACGTCCACCCTGATGACAGTCTGTTGGTAATCCACTGTCTAATGGAGCCCATCACGACGCTTCGCTACGCGTCCCTCGCTCGCTCGCCCTTGGTCGCTCGCTCGCCCTTGGTGGACCGACCGACGTCCCTCTCGCGCTTTGCTCTCCCCTTTCCTTTTCCCCTGAAATTATTAGAGCAGCTCGCCGAGGCCTTTTTGACACGAGCTGTGAGGGACACACACGGAGCACCGCCTTTTTTCCGGTGTCCCAGCCGCTGGTGGGCCGCGCGCGGACGCAAATCCGAGGGAGGCGGCCATCAAGCGCGCGCGTCGCTGGCTGCCGCCTGCCCTGCCCCGTGCGCCTTCGTCACACCGGCGCCCTCCTCGGAGGCGCGCACGGGCGCGGCCGTTGGTTGGCTGTCTGACTTCCTCTCCGTCCGTGGTGGCCGGCCCCGCGCGGAACGCAACGAGCCCGGTCTCCGGAGCGCGGAGTCAGTGGCGGTGGAGTCATGCGGATGAAGGGTGGGAGGGGCTCGTGGCGCAGCTCCCACGAGACCACATGTCCACTGGGCCATCCAGCCAGCCGGCTGCGACTGTGTTAAACCCACCACGAACGCAGGTAGGGTGGGTGTGATGCGAGCACCGGACCAAACGAGCTGCTGGGCTGGTTCGCTCTGGAAGGCACGATGAAAATCTTGCAAATGTACAAAAAAGGGGTCGCATGATTTGCAGCTTTGGTCACACGTGTCAACCGCCGGTACGCGGCCCCATGAGCGAGTGGCTGTTCAACCAAACTTTGTTTGCATTTCCGGGGGGTTTGTCCTTGAGACCTTCGATGGGCGACCTGCACTAGCGATGCTCTTGCTGTGTGATCGTATGGTATTGGTAGCTTTTAAAGGTTGACGAGGTGATGGAAAACGATAGTCGTCTTGTAACGATTTCTTCATGCATCAATTCGACTACTGATTATTTTTGGGTGAAAGCTGCAGCCACATCTGAAGTACTCCTATTCGACAGAAAAAAGCGAACTAAAGGGATATGAAAACGGTGTCATGTGCTGTGTGGATCTACACATACTTACTAGATTGTTGAAAATTCAGCACCAGTCACAGACGTCCACTCAAGAGTGAGGTAGGTTGGCACAATCGGCACGTTCAAAGCAACAATACGCGCTTTATCACGCATATTAAGCAATCAAATTAGTAGTAGAGCCGAAAAAAAAGCACGCACTCGCACTAATCTCTCTGAATGACCAAATAATGCAAATTAAATGACTCATCATGCTTTGCCTATAGTAAAACACTGAAGAAAGAAGAATGAGCTAGCAGGTTGAGCACCATGCGAGCGACCTTTTGGCCCAGCGCAAAAGGGGCCTGGCTAAAAGGTGGCCATTATTGTGAGACCCCTGCGAGATCAATGGGGGCCACGGGTGCATCAGCGAGCAGCTAAAGAAAAGGTTGCCGGTAATGGCCTAAATACGCGCGCACACCCTTGAACGAACGAATGAGCCTTTAGTTATTCGCTCCTGGCCTGCTGCTGCTGGCAGTTCGGCCCCGGCCGGCAAACCACAGAAAATATTGGTGGCCAGGCACCGGCCTGTTCATATCCACGATCCATCGGCGGATCTTATTCCCCCAATGCCGGGCGATCGCGAAAAGCCTCCCGTTAGCTAGCCGCGTGAGACGCGGATGATCAGTAAAGATGACATCAAAGGAACTTTGCGAATTCTGATATCTGATACTCTCCTATCAGAGATCATTTTCTCCTGCTGTCTGTGCCAAAGTCAGTGTTCATCGTGGCCAGATCAGTTGCATTTCCAGTTGGGTCTGTACTGGTGCAACAAGGAAAGCAGAAGCACACAGCCGCACACGTGTTGAGCTCCCACCGTAGCGCCGTTCCTCTCTTGGGCGTGAAGGAGGATTCCAAGCAAACTTTGATTACGGACGTTCCAAAATTAACACACGACGAAGAGAATGTCAAACCTGGCTAATGTGCGCATGCACGCGCGGCTAGTGATGTAGGAGGAGTGGAGGACTAGTACTGCCGATTGCCGAAATGATTCGCACGGAGGGTTTGTTTACTCAGAATTGGCAAAAGCAGGCAGGCAGGCAGGCAGGCAGCTGATCGATCGATCGAGCATCGGGAGCATTAGGTTCCGACTTTTTCCCGTCGTTAGCAGAGCGAGCAGGCATAAGCCATTGCTTTCGCCTTTTTGTTCGGCTTTGCTTTGCATGCTCCACACACACCTTCTTCTTTTGGTTCTGCTTTTATGCTCCCCTCTTTACTTTCCATGGAATGTTAGTTTTGGCTCGTAACCAAACACTCACTGTTATTATTGCAGGTTAATGGAGCAGACACTTCTAAATGTTGCTCCTAGGCAGATTCCCACAGACATGGCCTAGCTAGCTTCTAGTGCATTTTATAGAATTTCTCTAGAACCAAAGAATATTTCAAATCCAATTTATTTGTCCTTTCCTTTCAGTTTGGATAAGATTTAACTAAAGAGCTAGTAATTCGTAAGGTTCAGGAAAATGGGGATTTTCTGGCTCAAGTACTGATCCTGTTCGTTGCTTTGGTTCCTTTCACACTGCTCTACGAGTAAAACATCATTTGATCAGTACATGCAAAATCGTCCTCCATAGATCCTTGTCTTTTCACTTGTACGTAGTCAGGTCCCTTTTCTGGACAGGGCTAGCTAGGGCCTCTTACGAATCCATTACCACTGGGGAAAAAAAAGGGGGACTGATCGATGGCCGGCCATGTCATTTGCAAAGCTGTGTCTCCAAAACAACTACGGATCGATCCATTCCTGCTACTGCACTGTGACGAAGGAGTTCGTTACCACCATTCATCAAGTTGACGCTGCTCTCCGTTCCAAAAGCTCGCCGGCAGTCGAAAGCCGTCACTTAAATCCTTACGCAATCCCTTCCGATTGTCGCGCCATCTCTTTCAGCCATTTTCTCCTCCAATTGGCCGTGCAGAGTAATCAACGGTTTTATGTGTGTCACGGCTAGCCATTCCCTTCTGGAGAATGAATCTGATAGGGCCGGCCGTAGCTGATGTTTTGCTACAAAGATGAGGATTTTTTTTTTATGAATCGAGTGAGTGCGATCTGTGGGCAATTGCGTGGGCAGAGAACCTTTGGCCTCAAACTAACTAAACAAAACTATGGCTAATGAATTCTCAATCCTATCCAAATGTGCTTTCCTAGAGCTAATTGTTGTGTCTACCCTGTAAATTACACAGCGAATATAATTAAATCAATTGTTAGTTCAAAAAAGGAAAATCAAATCTCCATCGACTCGTCCTGCTCCAGATCAAAATTCGAAAGCGCCACGAGAATGCAAGTTGTCGCTGCGTATATGTATCGGGATGTGCTTTTATAAATGCCTGAAATGGACATGAACAGGCAAATGGAGCGGTGTCATTGAGCAAGGGGGTAGAGAGAGTATACTGGCATAACCGGCAGTGCAGTGACAGCCTCGTGAAGCATCTGAATTCAGATCTTTTTGCTGTCATCTCCAGAGAAAAGATTGGGCAGCCTGCAGCTAGCCATCGAGTTCCAGATAACCCTTGCCATCGCCGTCAGAATCTCGCATGCAAGCATACGCACCCAACCCATCGATCGCAAGCCAGCTAGCAGCACAAGGCAGAAGCGCATGGAGATTAGCGTCACCCCCCACTCTACTAACTCACTGTCAGAAATCGACTTGAAAAGATCACCCCCCTTACCTCTCATCACGCCAGGTCCTTTATTCCATTGGGGTTTTCGATTTCGTGCCCTTTAGCAGCTTAATTTCGACCTGGTTTTGGACGGCTCCTAGGGTGGCACCTGCGGGGGACATTCCATTCCACTCGCTCCGAGCATTCGGATACCGGTTCTGATTCCACCCCTGGTTCCCGAAAATTGTTCTTGAAAGCCACTGAAACCGTGTGCTGAAAACGTAGTGCATTGCTGAATGAAGCATCTGATTTTGAGTCTTTATTTAGTGGGATGAAGAAGAATATTTCAGGGACTAACCTTATGTATAACCATTTTGAGACTTAGGAAGTAGGAAGGCATAATGATAGTCATTACACCCTTTTTCTTTTGTGTCTACCATGATATTCTGCTTTTGTTTGGTCGGCCCAGCGAGGCTTTTGGATGATGCCAACATTCAGAATCATTTTGTCTGCCCAAGTTTATGCAAAATGTTGACAACATTTCCAATGTTGCTGTAACCTTCGAGTTATATATACTAGTCCATATGCAATACATGTTTAGAAGGTTTACTTGCTTCCTTTTGCTATAGTAGCACCTTGTTATGCTAAGCATAGAAGGTGGGAACATCAGGGACAATTAACGTGATATATAAATCCTGAAACAACTAACGCGATATATAAATACTGAAAGAAACTATACCGCATACATGATGTTTTAAAGAAATCTAATGTATAAGTGAGGATGTATTCTATTTCTTTTTTGCCATAAGTGAGGATGTACTAACCTGGTAAAGTTTCAGGAATAAATTCAAGTGAACACTAGCCTTGTTGGTGTTCTTCATTTAAAGTTTCAAAACGGTGGCAGTAGCTTACTGGATGCCAATCGCCAAAATACTGATTGGCTACACAACAGTTATCGAGTGTAAAACCTTTCCATTGAACTCAAATATCATCGTAGATAAACCACTCTTCAGATCTTTTTAGCTGCAGAGCACTCTGTTCTATCCTGAATTCAAGAGTATATTCCATGTATCGATATTCGTATTCGTGAATAATATGTACATGGCATGCATTGTTTTTTTAGTTATTTTCTTTTTCAAGAATCCATACCGGTGGTCAGGAAAACCATCATCCGTCGAGAGCTAAAAGTAGCGGCATGAAAATCACCACGGTGGAGTAATCAGCAGGGTCTTCGTCAAACCGTTATCAGTTATGGCTAACTTGTCACCTAGCAGAAGCAGTTAGCGGTCAGTTTGTCTTGCCTGAACATCATTCGTCCATTGCCATTTTTGGGAAGCCGTCATCAGATTGAACTTCTTTATTGATCAACAATTCCCACTATCAGAGACGTCCGTCTTAATCATAAATAACGGTCACTACTAGTAGCAGCACGAAAATCTTAGTAGTACTCCGCACTAGATACTACAACAATAGGCACGCAGGGGATACAGCAAACCAATCTAGAGGCTCGCTCTCTCCTCTAGCGCACCCGGGCTAAGGCCAAAGCCAATCACGTGAACGATGAACAATCACTACTGACAACAGCATTACGTTACGAACATAGTAGGTTACACCAACAAACGTTGAAGCTTCGAATGGAACGGACGGCGGCAGCAGCAGGAGGACGACGAGGCGCCGGCGGTCGGGGTTCAGGAGGAGGTGGCGATGCGCGGCTCCCAGAAGAAGAGCTTCCCGCTCAGCTGGCCGCACCGGCTCATGTGCTTCATCAGCTCCTCCTTGCTGCGCCGCCGCTTCGCCGTCATCAGGAGCTTGTTCTCCCCGAGCGTGGCGCCGGGGACGTCTTCGTCGTCGTCCTCGCCATTGCCCGTCGGCGCGGCGGTCGCGCTCAGCGCGGACGCGGCGGCCAGCGCCGCGATCGCCGTGGTGGTGTACCCGGTGCAGCGCCTCGGGGACTTGGGCAGGTGGTGCGGGACGGCGTCGTTGATTTCGCAGGTGGCGGTGGGCTCGGCGCCGACGAACTTGTTGATGACGAGCGCGGAGCGGTGCACCCGCGTGCCGTTCCCGCTGCGCGCCTGCGGCTGCGTGCTCACCTTGAACTCGACCACGGTGCCCCTGTCCACGACCTCGACTTCCTCCTCGTCGTCCTCGTCGTTCTCCTCGCTCGCGCTCTCGTCCGCCAGCTGCTCGGGCTCCACCAGGCCGCGGTTCTTGTTGTCCTCCAGCTCGTCCGACTCGGGGGCGGCGGTGTCGGCGAACGACAGGAGCAGGCGCCCGCCACGGCGCTGCGCGCGGAACAGAGTGGGCGACGGCACAGGCACCGCCTGGACGACCAGGCGGCCGTCGCTGCGGTGCTGCCTCATCTCCATCGCACCCACCGTGCGCCGCTTCAGCGACGGCAGCGGCGGCGGGAACGCCCTGGGCGGGGGCTCGCGCGCGGCCACCTCGTCCGCGCTGTCCTCGCGCTCGTCGTCGGAGCCGGGGCACGAGCGTTCGCTGGCGCCGTCGGCGTCGGAGAAGCCGTCGGAGCCGGTCTCCGAGCCGAGGCTCTCGGTGCAGATCTCCAGGCTCTTCTTTGTCAGCAGGCTCGACGAGCGCCGCACGATCGGGTGCACGTACGGCCCCTGCGCCTGCCTCGGCGCGGCGGGGGGCTTCTGCGCCTGGATCATGTTCCATATGTCTACCCTTTCCGGCCGGTCGTTGTCGCCGCCGTGGTCCGCCTCCTTCAGCGTCACGGCAGCCTTCTCGGCGGCGGGAACAGCAGCAGCAGCCAACTTGCCGCCGTCGCCGCCCTGCTTGACGACGTTGCACGGCTGGAGCTGCTCAGTGGTCTCGAACACTGTCAGTGCCATATTTCTCTGCCTGCCGGTTCTTCGAGCAAGTGACACGGAGGTACTAGGCTGCTACCTAGCTCGACTTTGTCGCAGGTAGTGTTGTTACAAATACAAGGTTACCCCAACAAGCAACTACTGGTCTGGTGTTAGCCCGCGTTGTTATCTTTCGTGGCTTGTTATGTTTTACCTCGTGGCCGAGGAGGAGCAGAGCAAACAGCAGAGGACGGACAGGTGACAGGCCAAACCAAACTGGAAGCAGAGCACGCGGCCACGCTATATAAGCGAAGCCGCACGGGTTGACGACGGCGGAACGAGGGGCTGTGTCCGGGGGTGGAGAGATAAGCTCGGGAGACTAACGCGCGTCTGGGTTTTGCTCTGTTTTTCTCTGGTTTTGATGGCTGCCCTCTCTTCTACACTGACTGCTGCTTTGGCTCGCTGCGCTAAGGGAAGGGAAGCGAAGCGATCGAAGACAAGAAGGCTTGCTCACGCTTCGTTCGGGAAGGGCACACGATAAGAAATAGAGCCGGGGAGCCGAGGGTATATATAGGCCGCCGAGGGGGGGCTAGTGTGCGCGGGCTCGGGCTCTGCTCAGCACACACCCCACTAGCATGGAGGGAACAAATACTTTTGGCTCTGCGAGGGTCCCACCATGACATATGCGTATTCTGTTTGGAAATGGACGGGAACTTTAGGAAATAAATTTTCTGGGAGAGAAGTGAGGTTCACTCGCGTGTGCTTTGTGGTTGCGATGCATGCAGTGCCTGCTGTGTCACAAAATGAATATGCTGTCCCTGTTTGGATTTACCAAATGGTGTGCGGGTATGTGACTCGAGTGAATTCAGTCCGTCTAAGTAATCAGGGTGTGGATGTAGGCGGAGTGTGTGTCCTCTTCGGTGTCAGTTTCCGTGGCTTTTTTTCTTTATAGTTTTTGAAAGCCAGCCAGAGGTTGGTTTGCCCTTCTTTGCGCTATGTTTCCCCAAGTCGAATTCAAGCCGAACGTATGGATTTCTCGAACGAAGTTCTCAGTCACCGGTTAGTTTAGCCTTTTTGGGATGTAGCATTGCTATGCACCAGCTTCTTGACATTGAGGGGAGCGCATCAACGCTGCGCCTGAAGTTGGTTTCAGCGGAAAGAAAGAAAGCAGGAAAAACTACGGAAAAGAGCTTCAAATCGGTTTGCTGTAGCTGCATTTCTTACTATGAACAGATCAAGAGTATGGCGCAATGCTCGCGAGTTCCAAGAACGTACTGTACCGTGCATCTTTGGAGCCACCAGGTCGTCACGACAATCATTCACGGTCTTCCCTTCCTTTTTTTCTAACTTCAATTTGTGGCATCATATCGCTACCATACGCTCCTACTAATAGACACGTGCCTCCTATTCCAAAAATTTGAAGCACCCAACCACCCCAATCGCACGCCCATTCCGCGACACGCGTATAGCAAGAAACGAAACAAACGCGCGGTAGCTGCCTACGGATTACCCCGCGGCGCCCCATCATATGCTAGCGTCCCCTCGCTCTGGCGCCGCGGGCGCGCGAGAACAAACGCCCCCAGGGAGGAGGGGCACGGTGCGCGTCAGCACGGCGCGGCACGCTCCAAAGACCCTGGAATCCGGCCTTGGTCGCACGCGCCTCTCGTCCCGCCACGCCGCAGAATTCTCCTGCCAAGCGCAGGGCGCCGCCATGCATCCACAATGTTTGGTGTCCTCCGCTACGCGCGCCTCGCTCGCCCGCGCCATGCGGCGGGACGAACCCCGCGGCCGCGTGCGCCACGCCGAGTGACATGTGGGAGGGGGCTAGGGAGGGATCCACGAGCGGCGCGCACGGGCAACGAGGGAGGTGGTTCGGTGCGAGGGCAGGGCCGGTTGCGCTGTGCGCTCCGCTGGCCGATACGCTGGCTCTTTCTTTGGTTAGTTTTCCGATCAACTACGGCTACGCGCGGCACCGTATCGAGGTACTGACGCTGGTTCACGCCATCTAGCTATACACGCATGCGGCACAATCAGCGAACCCTGTACGATCTCGAATCGGGAGACGTGTCTACTCCGAGGGCGTGCACGGCCGTGTGTCGTGGCAGGGAATCGTCGCTTCACGCCGCGCACGTTCTTGGATGTGCTGGCCAGTTATATGAGAAACAAGTGCCCGGCCGGCAGCTCCTTCGTCAGCCTCCATGCATGGAGTATATGCATGTAACAACAGCTTAAGCCTAGCTCCATGCGTATGCATGGCAGATATTTCATGCTCGCGGCCACAAGCTTGCCGTATCTGTTTCGGGTCTCCGGTCACGATGTCGGACGTCCATCCCCGCTTCGGAAACGAAACGGCGCGACTTCCCAGCGCACTAGTACGGCGGCGCGTTTGCCGGACGGGGCACAGGCGTTTCCCCAACCTGCGCGCGCCGCCGGCCGCGATCTGCTCGCCTCGGTCATCAGCCGAGAACGGCAACGCGGTCTGGTCGCTTCCTGAGTGTCCTCTGTGTGTGCACGGACGGATGCTTGCCAGATCGGCAGGTCGCAAAGGAGGATCGAGTGGACGCGCGAGTTGGCCTGCATTATTAGTACGTGACGACGGACGTCATTAACAAAAAAAAAAAAAGCCATGTAGCGATGCCGTCTTTCCCTGACGACTGACCTGCATAATTGTACGGCCAGATTGGTACAGTACTACGCCTAACCTGAACGACGATGTCCCCCGACGCTATTTGCCGGAGCTAGCCAACCGCAGGAAACTTTTGACAGGTCTGCGCGTTCCCGGTTGGTATACCGCCGTACGCTGCTTTTCGCACGGTTAGACATCAGGGGGTGTGTTCTGCGGATGCGAATCCTCTGCATTAGTGTGGGTGCATTGAGAGTCAATAACATGTGAGTTCGATACCACGTGTCATTGATTCACTGACTAATGCAGAGGATCTCGATCCGTGTTTTGCTAGCGTTGTGTTAGGCGTGAAAGTAACGCACGAGGAGTCCCAAAACTTAACTATAGAGGTTGGCGTCTGTCGTAATACTGGAGTAATGTCTCTGAGCGAGTAAACCACGCTCGGAAACGCGTTCACATTGCCCGAAATATAAGGCTCCATCCGTTAGATTCAAGATTGACATTCTAGATGCATCGGCTGCAGTAGAATGTAACAATTGAACAGTCACATATGAACAGAGAATTTTTCGCCTACTCTGATTTTAATGTAGTAATCGCTACAATAGCCTGCATTTTCTTTTCTATGTTGATTCGATGAAAACTCTAGTGTGAGTAGGCCGTGATCACCGTCTGTTCTTTCTGAAGCGATCTCGGCGTCAGGGAGCGCAGCTTTCCCTCCCTCTATAAATGTAAAACGATTCTAGATTTGATAAAAATCAAAAAAAAATTTAATTTATATATCTAAAAAACCATTATGTTAAATAAGAACAAGAGTATCATATATTTTTAAATCAAAAGAGTATCATTGATTTTCAACACTTACATTTAGGGATAAGGGAGTATGTAGTCAAGTTAGTGGTATTTATGTAGTACTTCCTCCGTATCTATGAGTCACTTTTTAATACACTTTTTCTTTTCTCAATAATTTTTTATGTCTATCTCTCTCCTTATAGTTTTGAGCACATCTTACCTTTTTCACCCTCCTTAACTAGTTTGCTCCGCTCTAGGTTTTGTGGCTTCGGCTATGTCAAGTGCATGTAGCACTATTATCTTTATTCTAAAATTGTTATCATTGGTTAATGTAAATTTGATCTAACATGGATAACATTTAGAATGGATTATATGTTTGACATGGTGATATAGATCCAGGCTCTGCACTAGTAGTACTCTGTCTCCCTGCTGATTAGGACTGCAAGTGGGTATACTCACGAGTTCATATTTAATTTAAATTTTACTAGTAATTTGTAAATACTCATAAAATTTGAACTAAATTTAACACTCTTAGGTATCCACTTGCATCCTACTGCCGATAATAATCTCGAGCCCCAGGAAAAAGGAGAACCGTTTTCTCTTGGAGGTGAACGATGGTTGGGGTAGCTTGTGCACGCGTCGGCCCCGCACCGGCCAGGGACGAGCATTGCAGGTTGTGTTCATGTCTCCTTCAGCTATACTGGAAGAATAAGATTCTACAGTTGTTGCATACTTGCATCTCGCTCGTACAGTTTTTATCAGATTCTAGCAGAGCGGCATGGATAAGGGCGAGCGACTTACAGCCCATTTTTGGGCGATAATTGAGTGGAGGACGGCATTTTCTTTTACAAACAAGCGGTGAGATATCACATAAAGTGAAGTATAGTGCTGTCATTTGTGGTTTGGATCCATTTATATATTTTTGAGTCTGGCGCTTCATTCCGCGACACATGTTTTTGAGTCTGGCGCTTCATTCCGCGACACATGTTTTGAACTTTGTGTATTCGGTGCTGCTTTTTCTCATGCGGTCGTTCCCACAGTACTCCAATCTTGTACAGTTCGTCAATCAGCATGTTTGTTTGGTTGCACTTTCGGTCGTGAGAGGAGGAGAGGAAGGCTCTAGGGCGCGGTAACTTTTTTCACTGTAACACTTCTACACATGGACTACCAAAAGGTGAAAGGCGATAGATCGCGCGGCCGGATTCCCAATCTCGAGCAGCAGCACCGCGCAGAGAACCGCAGGACCGGAAATCCCGCTCGGATTTGCAAGCCCATCGAATCCCACTCGCGCAAGATCCTGGGGGCCGTCGTCGAATCCGCTTCGTCCGTTGGTCCAGCACTCCTCCGTCTATCTGCTAGTACAGCAAAAGGCATCGCTCCATAGATTCACTTCACCACTCGCTGCTCTCATAATCTCATTGACGCATGTCGCCGTCGCCTCTGTTTCCTCCGTGTGCGCCGGGGGACCGATCCGTGGCGAACCGGTGCCGCCATTGATAGGAGTAACCAAGAGCAGATAAGATAACACTAATGCTTACGAACGTACAGTTTTATTCTTGGTAAAAAAAAAAAACTGACGCTGCTTGGGCTTAAAACCGCTGCTTCATCTCTGCCTCCGTGCAACAGTACTATTGTCCGGTGCGTAGGAGTGCATGCCTTCTTTCAGACCCATTCGAGAATATTAGCCGGCAGGCAGATAGATTGCGCCGCTACGGACTTGACGGATCGATTACCCTAGAGGCATGATTGTCTGGTAGACAGATAGGAAGCCGTGGAGCATAGGAGCATGCGCGCCCCACCCACCGTGTTGGACACACGCTAGCTTGCTAGCCCTGGACCAGAGGGCATGTTCGCCGTCGCATCGGAGCCTGCCCTTGAACAGGGCTACTACTGGTCCATTAACTCTGTTCTAAGTATTTTTAAATTTAAATAAAATTAAAATTTTAAAACTTTAACTAATAATATTTAAAAAATTACATATTTTTAATATAAAAATATAATTTTTATATAATAAGTACATTATTAATAATTAAAATGATAAAAATTTAATTTTGATTAAATTTAAAAATAATTATATTTTAAAATGGATAGAGTGTATCGCAGCGGCGTGGCGCGTTCCCCTCGTCTCGTTGCTGTATCCGCCGGCTGGGCAAGTTGGCGGATCGAGCTCGAAGCGATCGAAGCTTTGTGCGGGAATACGTGAATCGGTTTGCGCGGGATCACTTAATGTTATCTCGCATGCATCGTTGCGTAAACAGATCGGGGGTCAGGCGTACGCGCTTGCTCGGCACAAACGGAAAAAATCGGCGAGCATGTACGTGTGGTGCCCGATCGAGGCCTAGAAACGCATTGTACACGAATTAGGCAGGCCTGCCGGCGTCGCGCGCGTGTGGCGTCGACGTGCCCCGCGGAGCGCTAGCGCCGGAATACATTACGATTTCCTGGATGCGTCTCCGTACGTACCGACCCAGATACGATTATACTACACTGGTACAAAAGCGGGGTCACTCACCGCTTGTCACCTCCCTCCCCGGCCGAGCTTCGGGACCTCCTGCGTAGTACGGTACCCCAACAAAAGCGCTCCCTCTTCCTCTAAAACGGAGCCACACGCCCCAGGTCGACCGCTACGTACCTAGTCGTAGCTCCTCCCATGATGGACTTCGTCACGGTCGATTCCCTCGCCAAGCGTAGGCTGGTACACGTAGCTGCCGATCCGTCGACGCGGTCGGCCTGCGGCCAATGGGGCGCGCGCGCGCTGGACAAGAAAGGCTGGCTACAGGCCGAAAGCTCGGCGCGGCCGCGCGGGACAACGGAGTCTTTGCCTGCACCGGACGGACGCACACGGCGCGGCGATGCCAAAAATGGCGGCACGTACGAACGTGGCCATTCCTGGTACAGGGCAACGCAGTTTATGTATGTCACGAAATAAAAAGTTGAATAAAATCATAGTGAAAAGGCAGACAGGAAAGGACCCGTCGATCGACGTGATTATATCGAGCCCGATCTTTGCCTCTGGCGACTCCACCGGGCTTTCGACCGACCTTAATCCAAAAAGCACCAAAAGGTAACACCACAGGGATGGATCGTGGAGCGCGGACAGGGACGGCGAACGGTGCTCACCACTGCCTAATCCTTCGTCGGGAAGAAACAAAAATTTCCCAAACCGGCATGCAACAGGTCCGCATGGCATCCTCACTTTTTCTCTAATCATTCTGGTTTCTTGTTAGCTTCCCGAGATTTTATATTCCTGCTTTATTCCTGGACTGCACTGTATTCCATTCGCGACTAAAGGCACCTGTTTCCAACTTGGGCGAAACAAGGTGAGGATGAAATCCGTAGGTATCATCACACAAGTGGTATGTGCAGCACATACATACTGTAACAGATAAGGTTGCAAATCATATATTCCCTGTATCAAAATACAGTTTTGCAATATATACAACAGCAATCAATGAATTGCACTGCCCGGAAAAGAATAATAAAACCAACACATGAAAAACCAAAACTGGAACCCTGGATAGCTGTCGGCCTGTGGCTGCACCTCAGCCACGGTACACGCAGCTCCGAAGCAAGCACAACTCTGGAAAAAAAAAATCTCTATGCTCGCCAACTTGACACCGTTTTGCCCGTTCACACCAGCTATCTAACCATGGTTCGATCAACAATGGTCTTGGATGGCAGTCGTTGACAAACCAAAACAATTCAACAGAAACAAAAAATGAAAGGGAAAAAAAAAAATAGTTCCCAGAGGTCATCTTTTGTTGGCAAATGCTGCCAATGCGTTCGCATGAGCAGGTGGCAGAGCACCCAGTATAGGCTGCATTTGCTGACCGTAAACGGATACCAAATGAGAAATTGCCTTGCCAATATATGTTTTCACTTCCTCACTCTCGTCTGGGGAAACTACCACTTGAGCAAATACATGTAC
>BCLG01002245.1:0-12983 GCA_001602295.1 Zoysia matrella
AGTACAGTAGCACTTTGCAAAAGGGTCGTCGAAATACATATGCTAGCAGCTGAAAGTACATATGCTAGCAGCAATTTGCTTCTTGTAACTGTGCAGATGAATAAACAAAAACTGTAAGAAGCTCTCAAACTGTTTTTCCTCGTTCAGTTGAGCAGATGCGAATGGTAGGACCAAATCTGCACTTCGGGTTTTTTTTTTTTTTGAGCCTTGCACTTCGGTTCTGATGACCTCCACTGTTGCTTGTCTCTTGCTTTCTTAAAGACTTCTGCGTCCTGCTATTATATCGCAGCAATGCGCATTTTTCGTTTTTTGACACAGCTTTATCTTCGTTCGTTTATTTTAGTACTAAGAAAGATCGATGGCCACAAATTATTGATGAAAAGAAAAGAATCGATGGCCAAAAAAACTTGGAAAGTTTCATGTTCCTTACCTGCTAAGAGAACTACACTATCATTTCAAGAATAATTTCAACCTTTTTGAAAATGCAAAGATTATAGTACAGCACAAATATATAAAAAGAAAAAAGCATCACACTGCACTAACGTGCTGACTAGTGCCATTTTGTAAAAGGTTGTATTTTTAAGCACGAGGGAAAAGAAAAGCCAGCTACTAGTAGCCGGATCTGTTTTTTTTTTTTTCTTTATTATGAACAAAAACATGAGGGCTAGAGATGAAACTACGTTATTGGTCCAATAACCAATATACACATGCCAAAGGGCAAGAACTCTGATATCAAAGGTAAGGAATGAAAGACGATTGCCGGACGATGAGCTGCTCCAGGCAAAAAAAATTGTTTTGCTTAGTCGATGATCCAGTGATTTCAGATTTTTCAGTTACACATACACCGCTGTTGCCGCTGTGAGGTATAAGTTCTGCATCAGAGTAGCACTGCTACAGAACTTGCCAATGGGAACGCAACTGTAGTCGATGCACGTTCTCGAAGATGGTGCATATCTACTATAAAATTCAGATTTAAAAATGCTCTGTAAAATTCGCTTGTTCGCACATCACAGTATGCACTCTCGCTAGCAGCTATTCTAAGCAATAATTCCTTCTCGCTTGCGCTGTATCCATACAATCATTCATCATGTACAGCAAGCAGGAGTGCAGCTCTTCATCAGCCAATCTGCAGTGAGGAACTTGATCTTGCGAAAATATTTAGTACGGACGCTTATCAGTCATCGATGGGCACGGTATGAGTATGATTACTATTGATATTACAACATTTTTTTTTTGTAAAGGAAGTTCTAACACTCAACTTTCTTTGCAGACCAGTAAGACGTACTGCAACTAGAAGAATTTGACGGCCAGTATCACGAGCGATCACCAGGGGCAGATTTTCGACTGCAACAACGATTGAGAAGACACCGGACTATTGCAACCTGCACACAACCTGATCAGTCGCTGACCGACCAGCTGTTAAGCTTTCCCGTCTAGCCGTGGCTGTCCTAGAAAGATCAGAGCACAAGAACACAGGCTTCATTGGTAACGTCCCTCTCTCCAGCACATACATTAGATGCGTGACAGGGTATCCTACTATCCATTGCCAGAATGAACATACCAACTGACTAATCCACCAAAGATGAGGGGCCAAGGGCGACAGGGCCACTCCCAGTTCCACGAAAGCTGCATCTCATTGAACAAACTCATGTCGCTTCATGGGAAAACAGTGCTGAAAATGGAATGCATCGGATCAAGATGGTTCATGGACTCGACCAACAGGGTTGCACACTGCATTGCGGCTCACGGGGCACGATCGTGCTTGCGATCCGGCACATGCCTGGGCCACCCGCAACGTGCAAGTTTCTGCCTGAACTTATTCTGAACCGACTGTTCTTGATCGCGTCGACACCGATCTATGATGGAACCTGTCCATGTTGGTCAGTATGGTGTGTTCCCTGACCAAACTAGAATCCGGAGTTTCGAGTCATATCCAAGTGGAAAAATCCACGGCCAAGTAGGGATCAGAGTTTCAGCTTGCTTAGTGTGTACTGCAGAGGGACAGCATCCCAACAGCCATGGCCAATGGGGAGAAACGCAGTTTTCCGTGGGTTCATGCCTGAATTACTCTTATCATTGATGAAGTTCAACAAACCGATATGATTTGATATGATGCCTGTTTATGCATAATCATCACTTTCATTGCCGTGAGCATGTCCCGCAGAACTGGTGGACTTATGGATTAGAACTAATAAACATCATAATTAAAGCTTAACCACAGGGAACAGGTGCCACAGAAAAAGGTTGAAAACACCATGTACTCCATTGATACTAGCATACATGCTACAGTTCTATCATCATCATATGACGGAAATTTGGAGATTACAGACTTTCATTTCTGTAGGTAATGGATTACAGACTTTCTTCATATGACGCAAAACATTAAGTTTGCAATTTTATTATCAGCGCCACTCTTCCTGACATAATCCTATTACTGAATGTCGCGTGTTCGCCACCTGGTAGTCCCTGCTTCTCAAGATCGCCACCCATCACAGTATGCTCCATGGTGATTTCGATGAAGCGGATATTTGTGACCAACCGAATCACGGCGCTCTCTGAAGTGATACTACCTCCATTTCAAAATATAAGCATTTATAAATTTAGATAAAATCAAACTATTTTAACTTTTACTATTAATATTTAAAATATTATATAATTTTTAATATAAAAATATTTTTTTATGAAAACTTATTTCATAATGAATCTTAAAAAATATAATTTTAATATAATAAAATATTATTAATTATATATTATTAATTGTCAAAGTGATAAAAATTTGACTTTAATTAAATCTAAAAATACTAGAATGGAGGAAATACTTCCATGGACAGGAACCAAATCGATCAGGCCAGTCGCGGGGAGGCGGCAGCGGACGTGAAATAACGGCGCTGCACTCCATGAAACGCAGGGATATGAACAGATCGACTCAAATGCGCTGCAGGCAGAACAAATGAATAGCCCAATGGACCAGCTGAACTCTATCTCTATGGCCCAGATTTGTTTACGCGATTCCTCCGAAAGCAGCAGTATAATTTGAGCCCAGTCCCGCAACCGAATAATTTTGGGCTGCGGGGATTGATCCATCACAGCTGCCCAGTGGACGAGAACTGACTGATCATTCCAGGTGACGCGTGACGGCGTGATTGTGACCGATCTGCGGGGAAGGCGGGCCGCGGTGGGGCATGCCAAATTGTGCATCTTCACCGCCGGTCCACGATTCTTCCGTGCTTCCATGACCTTTTCCGTTGATGCCGATCGGTTGTTGACTCCGCACGGGAAGAATCTGGAGTCCGGGCAAGAAACTCCACTGCTCTTTCTAGACTATTGACTCTTCCAAGACGGACTCATGAAAGGTCCTTCAAGCCTCTGGCGAATCTTGATTTGTTCTCCTTTGGGTCACGAGCTGTTGCGGCTGCTTCCTATCTTTGGCGATCTCGTAGAAGGCAGCAATGGCGTCAAGATCACGGCAGAAACGAGTTTTTCTTGGAGAGGAAAGGCCAAATGGCTCACGGACGTACGCGGGCCAGGTGGTCATCGCAACCCATCCGTTCTTCTACGTTGACACTTGACACCACAAGATACTTCTGACCTGTAAAATATAATATGACCAAATCTCTGGTAATTGCGGAGTCGCAACAGAACACTAGTATTTTCTTCCCAGCAAAAAGATCTAGGAGCAGATATCAAAACAATACTGATCTTTCCTTTCAAAAAAAAAAAACAATACTGGTATCTACCCATTATTTTTAGCTTCTCGGCAGACGGTATTTACGGGGTCCTCCTCACAAGTAATATTATTGTTGGAACTAAGATCCTGCATATTGTATGCCATCATGGAGTAGTACAAGTTATGTTGATGTATAGCTGTACGCCCTGTTCATTTCTGGATCTGGATCACCAGGCCATAAAAATGGCAATAGCCACAAGAGTTTCAGTACAATCAGAGGGCAAATGAATCGTGTGCCGATCTACAACTAAGACGTCAGTGTCTACGTATGCAGAGAAACCTCGTCCAACAAATCAGAGAGACGTGCAATTTTTTCTTTTCCGGCTCGAACGTTCGGCGCCGCGTTCCTCCACAGAGAGCAAAACATATCCTAGTTTTATAGCCTTATATAAGTGGATGGATGCATGCACATCCAGATATAAAGCACAGCAACAGCAGGTACCAATCTCATCAGTGATCACTTGAGTACACCTCAACCGAAGATGGAGAAGTTCTACTACGCGGCCGCGGCAACCTTCCTGCTCCTTTTCTTGCTCAACAGCCTCCTGATCGGCCGCAAGACGAAGAAGCAGCGGCTGCCGCCTGGGCCGCGGTTCGCGTTACCCTTCCTCGGCCACCTCCCCCTGCTCAAGAAGCCGCTCCAGAAGTCGTTCGCCGGCCTCGCTGCGCGCTACGGTCCTGTCATGCACCTGCGCCTCGGCAGCCGCGACGCCGTCGTGATCGGCTCGGCGGAGCTGGCGAAGGAGTGCTTGTCCGGCGAGCGCGACGTCGCGCTGGCAAACCGCCCGCACTTCCCGTCTTTACGCGAGGTCTCGTTCGACTACGCTGCGCTCTCCATCGCCAACTACGGCGCGCACTGGCGCAACATGCGCCGCGTCGCCACCGTGCACCTCCTCTCCGCCCACCGCGTCAACATCATGTCCGACAACGTCATCGCCCGCGAGGTGCGAACCATGGTGCGCCGTCTGGCCCGCGCCTCGGCAGGCGCCGGCGCCGCCAGGGTCGAGTTGAAGCGGAGGCTGTTCGACCTCTCGCACAGCATGCTCATGGAGATCTTCGCGCAGACCAGGAACACTTACTCAGACGACGCGGACGAGGACATGTCGAAGGAGGCGAGGGAGATGAAGGAAATCATCGAAGCGATCGTCCCGCTCGTTGGTGTGGCCAACCTCGGGGACCACATGCCCCTGCTGCGTTGGCTCGACGTGTTTGGCGTGAAGAGGAAGTTCGCGGACGTGATTAGCCGGAGGAATGCGCTCATCTACAAGATGATCGAAGCGGAGAGGCAGAAGCTGCAGGGACACAAGAACGGCGAGGCCGACGCCGTCGCCTCCGACGAGAAGCAGAGCATGATCGGCATCCTGCTGGAGCTGCAGAGGACTGAGCCTGAGATCTACACGGACACTTACATCGCCGCTCTAATAGGAGTAAGCATCTTTTACATGATTTTATATCCTTAATTCTTTCGTTACCAACCTAGTACTGATTGATAGCTGTGCTCTCTTTTAATAACTTATTCTTTGTATATCTGGATTGAAGAATCTGCTCGGCGCTGGAACAGAGACGACATCAACAACTACGGAATGGGCAATGGCCCTCCTCCTGAACCACCCAGACGTACTTAAAAAGGCTCAAGAAGAAATCGACACCCAAGTTGGAGGGAGTCGTCTTCTCGACAAAAACGACCTGCCCCATCTACCGTTCCTTCACTGCATCCTCAACGAGACACTGCGGCTCTACCCTGCCCTCCCGATGCTCCTACCACACGAGGCATCCGCCGACTGCAAGATCCACGGATACGACGTCCCGTCTGGGTCGATGCTGCTGGTCAACGCGTACGCCATCCACAGGGACCCAAAGATATGGGAGAAGCCAGAGGAGTTCATGCCGGAAAGGTTCGAACACGGCAAAGCAGAGGGTAAGTTCATGATCCCATTCGGGATGGGAAGGCGCAAGTGTCCAGGTGAGACCCTCGCCATGCGAACCATGGGGCTGGTCTTGGGGGCTCTCCTACAGTGCTTTGACTGGAGCAGGGTTGGAGATGCAGAGGTTGACCTGGCACCAAGGAATGGCCAGGTTATGTTCAAAGCTGTCCCTCTCGAAGCACTCTGCAAGCCACGAGAGAAGATGTCTACAGTTCTTCAGAAAGTCTAGGTGCTGAAATGGTATTCGTGTAATTCTCAGTTCTGTAATATCACTTGCGATAATGTAAATATATAATTTCGCAAATGTTAATGTGCTTTCGGAAAATAATAAATTATAATTTTGAAAGCCTACTTGGAACTTCCATTCGAAATATATAATTTCGCAAATGTTAATGTGCTTTTGGTAAATAATAAATTACAATTTTGAAATCCTACTCGGAACTTCCTGTCGGGATCACGTACCCCGGGTACCTAACAGATCGCTCAAACGAGAGAAAGTCGAGGGTCGGATGACACGGGCTCCGACCCCTCCGCAACGATCTACGACGGCTATCGCATGGCCGCGCAAGGGCGCGAAGATCCCGGACCCTGAGGATAACACCGGGAGCGACCCCCAGAGGGCAGGTACCGCGTTATGGCACATTAACTCCGGGGATCAGCTGCCATCCGTCCCGACGAGACAGGACGAGGTTCACCAAGGCGACACTTCAGCAGAAAGCTGCGACGACTGCCAGACACGATGGGTCAGCGCTGTAGCTAGCACAGCGGCGCCGGACAGGCATCATGGTACCCGTCGACATGCCCGACGTGACGGGTCATGAACGCGCCTGGACGGAACGAAGTAATGTCAACAACGACGGGTGGGTCCACCTGTCGGCGAGACGGCAGGATTTCGTAGGACCCATTGCATGTAACCTCGGGGCTCCCCCTATATAAAGGGAAGCCCGGGGAGCGATAGAAAAAGAAGAACACACAGACAACAGACCCCGATTTTCCTACACCCAGGGTTCTCCCGCGAAGAGAGGCCCCCGTCTTGTAACATTATCCTCGAGATAATCCGCCCCCTGGACGTAGGGTATTACACCACTCGGGTGGCCCGAACTAGGTTAAAAATCCCCCTGAGTCTATCTTAGATTTGGCCATATCGAATCCGAAGGCACACCATCCTTCACGACCGTATATTTACTGTGCCGGTGGTCAGAACACCGACACTTCCGTTCGAAAATTAAGTCACATTCAATTTGTGTCATGCATCCCTGTGCGTGCTTTGAAAGGAATCATCCATATATTAAGCAGTGCAGATATGGATAAAAAGTTGGAAACTTGAAAAATATGTTAAAAAACCATAATTAGAAGTCTTGCAAACCTTCGAAAGTTTACCATATGTGATGCAACATTGTGACTGCACTAAATATTTCTATTCCAAAATCGGTATAATTTTACAATAAAAAATGATAAATGTTACACAAGTACTATGCACTAAAGGACAAGGACAGTTTATTCTGTCAATTAGTGCATTTAAACTATAATTTTCTCAATTTTATATATTCAATGAATATCGAGTTTGAATTTGAAATTTTAGGTGCCCATACTACATCAACTATGGATGATAAAGTTTTCAATCTTTTCTTAAGTCTTCTAACTATTTTTTATGGCCGTTGATCCGGAAATTAGACCATTTGGGTTCGGGTCGGTACCAGGAGAGAACAAATGGGCTGCAGTGGTTTTTTTTTTTTTTCCGACTCGGCTGCAGTGGTTACTTGGTACTCTTATAGCAGTACATCGAGGCCCACGTTTATATGGAGAGTATGTTTTTATGGGCGGATGGGCCGATGATAGATGGAATCCTGAAAATTACCTTTCTGGGGCCCAGGCGATGGAAATGCACAGATGGAACGCTCTATGTTTGGGCCGTTTTCTACCATGGATGCGAAAAAGCGACCCAGGAGATAACGGCTGCTGCAGTCCAAATTTTCTTTCCAGTCTCCTTCTGTTCTTCCGTTCTTCAACTCTCGTCCACTCTGAATTTTTCAGACTCTACAGTCGTCGCGTCCAACCTCGGGGGGGCCGTGCTGATGGCGGGCAGAAGTTCCGTTCCCATCGACGAGGTGGAAGCGGCGCTGATGGCGGATTGGAGTCCTATGGTGTACTTCGGGAGCTCTTACCATGGCAATGACGGCTTCCAGAATGGCATGGTGCCTGCTTCTACGCTTGCTGGTGCTGATCAGATCATGGGCGCCCCCGTGGATGTGACCTCCCTAGTGGACAGCATAGGAATGACCCCGGCGGGCTTCGAGATGCCGGAAGGGGCCCTTGCGGCCACCGATTTCGGTGTCGTTGGTGGAGAATTTCCCGCTGGTGGCACGATGTCTTCGCAGCAGCAAATCGGAAGCAGCAAGAAGCCACCGGCGTCGCTGAAGGCGTCATCATGGACTGAGGAAGAAGATAGGTAACCAAGCCGAATCGATGTTTCTTTTTAGCCATGGGTGCGCACCATGCATGGATCTCTGTGCTTGCATTATTTGATCGGGTTCCTTTTTCCACAGCATACTGAGAGAGATGGTATTGCAATATGGAGAAAGGAAGTGGTCGGTGATAGCACAGTGTATACCCGGCCGGATTGGGAAGCAGTGCCGTGAGCGATGGATCAACTATCTGCGCCCCAACATCAAGGTCTGATCCATTTGTTTCTTGACGTTTTGCTCCTATTTTGTTTCTCTAATTTTGAGGGGATTTCGTAATCTAGTATATGATTATGATTGAAATTTATGTATTTTATACATGCAAATAAGGCTACCATTTGAATGGAAAAATATTACAACAAAGATTACTATTAGTTCGATCTAGTGTATTATGCCTTTGATAAAGAGAAGTACATCTCAAAATTTATAGTCTTGTTTACTTGAAGTGCCACATTTTGATAAGAATCTGCAGTCAACGATTGTGAAAACTCTATCATTGTCCTAATTTTAGTGTTTCATAATTTACTAAATTTGTTAATAGTACCCTTTTTCGTCTCTACACTTGTGACCTCAAGATCTGAATCTCAGCGGCATTGTGTGTGTGTGTGTGTGTGTGGGGCGGGGGGGGGGGGGGGGGGTTGAATTTTGGTTGTCATTTATATTCATAGTAGTACATAATAATTACAGTGCTCTATTTTTTAGTTCACTGATGATGTGACAATATCTTTTTTCTATATCTGTGGCTGAACAACCGAATCGCAATTGCGGGGGAGGGATTACTCCTCATCGTAGTAGCAGTTTATTAGACTCTTTCTATAGTTTGGTGTCTCATAATTCACCGAAATAGTTAAAGAATATCTTTTTCCATATCGGTTACCTCAGCTAAAATGCATTGATGGGTTCTTTTGATGTACATTAGTGGGGCATCGCCCGCTGACAAGTGGGCTAGCAGGGGCCCACCTATTGGCCTACCAGTTAGTGGCTGTTGGGGGGGGGGGGGGGGGGGGGGGGGGTGGAGGGTTGTGGCAGGGAGATTTGACTCTGTTGTGATCGATCATTGTTAGCAGTACTGGCTCCGTCTTAAAATAAATATCGTTTTAGACTTTTAAACTTCTCATTTTGATCATTCGTCTTGTTTAAAAAAGTTTTTTTTAATTATTTATTTCATTATGAACCTATTTATTATTAGAAGTACTTTAATCTTGACTTGTTCATTTTTCTATTTTCGTAAATTTTTTGAATAAGACGAATAGTCAAACGGTGATTTCAAAAAATAAAAAAACCCACTTATTTTGAGACGGAGAGAGTACATGTTGCATACACTCATGCTTTTGGATGTTTCAAAACTGAATAAAATACTCAATAGTATTTTTTTACATGAATTATATCAACCTGAATGGTAGCAAAGGATATGTACTTCTCTAACAGTAAGCAACTGCGAGATATGTATTATTCACATGGTCCATCTGTAGTAATTGTCATATTCTCATGACCATCTCCTTCTTTAAAATCTTAGAATCAACCCCACTCATCACTGAGCCGCCATTATGTTAAAAGCTAGAGATTACTTATGATCTTTCTAAATTAGTTAAAGATTGCTAAGAATTAATTTTGCTATAAATTGTGAAAAGGTACAGTGTAAAGTTAGGGGATTGTTTATTTGGATCCATTGATCATGGAAGGGACAGAGTTTAGATTCGAGGTTGAGTTTTTTTAAGCTAGAAAAATGTTTTTTTTGTGGGGGGGGGGGGGGGGGTTGCACCTGCTAGATTGTAAAACTTTGTCTTGTGAATTGTTATAAGCTACTCCCTCTGTTCCAAAATAAGTGTCGTTTTAGATTTTCAAACATATCTCTTTGACCATTTGTCGTATTCAAAATATTTGTGAAAAAATTATTTATTTTATTGTAAAATGATTCATCTTTTTAAAGTTGAATTTTATTTTATCAAATGATGGGTGGGTCCAAACAATTGATATACTAATTTGCTTTTCAAGCTCGTAGGATAACTAGTTGAATCAACTGAGGATTTATTCACTCGATTTGTTATAAGGGAATAGGTGGGCGGACCTAGGATTGGATTAAACATTCCCTAATACTAATTGTTCTAGGCCATCGAAAAATCACGAAGTTATTCATTGTACTGAGAGTTAAGAGTAGGGCCATGGACAGGGTGCCGTAGTTGTAGGCTGGCCACTATAGGTGATGATTGATGGTAAGCAAAATCAATTGGGAACTAGGAGATGAATTTGTCAAGAAAAAAATCTCGATATTAAATTCCTTACATGTTACAGGAAAATTTTATCAGTGCCAAATCGGGTGATTGCACATATATATGTCTGTGTACAATAGTTGGAAAGAAGGATATAGATTCCATCAGTCGAAAAATAAGAAAATTGTTTTCTTTTTGCTTTTAAGCTGTTGTCGTTAGAATAAACACTTTGAGTTAAAAATAAACTGATGTTGTTTCTAACTATGACTATTTTAAGAGTGGAACGAGTATTTAGGTCTTGTTTGGAATCAATACGGTTTTTTAAAAACTGATTTATAAACGTAGTTTCTATAAACTGGGTTATGAAAAAAAAATTAGACGATGGTGTTTGAAAGATAGTTTATAGAAACTAGTTTTCAGTTTTTTTCCTCATCTAATGACATTTTTGTCCATCTTTTATTTAAAAATCTGAGTTTGTTTAAGGGTAATACGTCTTTTGGTTGAAAAAACCAGAAAAATCTAGGATGGGTGAGATTTTTGGTTTCTAAAAACTGAGAAACTGGTTTCTAAAAACTGAGATAAAAAACTACCTCATTTGAAACCATTTCAGTTTTTAAAAATTGGTTTCTTAAAAACTGGTTGGATTCAAACACGACTTTAGTTGGTATGGTATTCCTTATGTTATTTGAGTAATCCTGATTGTCTGGTTTCTGTTGTTATTTGTTTCACGATATTTCTTTACAGCAAAACGACGCATGGACTGAGGACGAGGACAGGATGCTTATCAATGCTCACAAGTTCTACGGGAATCGGTGGTCATCGATCGCAAAATACCTTCCAGGCCGCTCTGAGAACGCCATCAAGAATCACTGGAACGCGACTCTGCGCAGCCTGAAGGCGCAGCGCCGTATGAAGAAGAGGAAGAGCGAACAGGTGCCAACCGGCCAGTTCTCCGCCCTCGAGGAGTACATCCGCAGCCAGTGGCCGAAGGACGCCGTGCCTGCAGCTCCGCCGCCGCTGCCCTTGTCCGCGCCACAACCTCACCTCGCCTACGGCAGCGGCCTGCTCCACCCAGCTGCGCACGCCCCGGCAGCCGGCTCCGCCACCATCCCAACCAACAGGGAGATGAGCTTCCATGGCGACAACTCGGCGGCTGGATCGGCGAACCTGGCCGGAATGATCAACCTCAACATGCCACAGACGCTGCCTGACCCGAACACCATCAGTGGCCGCCAGGAGTATTACCTGAACTATGCAACTATGTACGCCCCAGCTCCGGCGCCGCAGATGCATCTGACTCCTACTCAAGACCCCATGCAAGTCGTCTCCAATCTCGACTTATCTCCGTACGCTGAGTACTTCGCGTTGTTGTGCCCGGATTATGGTAGGTACAACTATGCTGGTGCTTCGTCCAGCAATCCTGCAGGCGCAAACGGCTATTACAATGAGGCGGGGCGTGGCGCCGCTGGTGCTGGCGGTGGTGATCCAGCAGCTCGTCACACCGACGGCGTCGTGGAGTAGGCGTCGACGGAGTTCTTGGCACACTCCAATGATGAGGTCACTCTTGACTTCGCCAGGTTCAAGTGAGGCTGTGAGAGACGGAGTGTTACTTTGCCTATCTGGTTAATTTGCTTCTTTTTCAGACTGCTTAATGATTTGGACTTTTGCATGGATCATGGTTGTGCCGTATGGCTCGTATCTGTATTAACCTCCGTTGTGGAGTAGTACTAAGACTTTATTAAGGCATCTGAACTTCTGTTGCTTTTATTCATCTTCACTGCATCGAAGCAAATCGTAGCACTGAGGTCTGTGTACTGTAAGATTGCTTGTTTGAATGCTTGGATCTTTCATACGGCGTTTTCAGGGTTTATTCATCTTCCCTGCATCGAAGCAAACGAACCGCTGTATTTTAATAGGTAATCTAACTCCGTATATAGAAATTAGTCGCGTATAAATGGACAAGAAGTTAAAATTCACGATTCAAAGAGCGCTATGAAGAATTGTTACAATTCCGATCAACTTATAGATATTCTAGTAAAAATGGAATGTAATTTCCAAAAAAATGAGCGATCAGCAGAAGCTACAAAGATAGTAAAAAAAATGTTCTGGTTTTAACAGGCCCAAACATAAATCTGTCTTTTTTTTTTAGAAGACGAAACATAAATATGTGAGTGGCCCGTTGGCTAGTTTGAGCTTTTGGGCTGCGTGTAATCGGAGCCTGAAGTCCCTACAAGGCTACTACAAACTGAATTCTCTACAAGGCTACAACCTATTTAAAGCAGGCCGCCTGCTTCGGCAGGCCCTGATGCCTGCATACATGGGCCCTTTATTTTCGCACCTCGTGCAATTTCCCTCATTCCGTTCATTGCAGTAGAGTTGGCCATATAGCGGCCCGGCACAGCCCAGCCGGGCACGTAAAAGCACGGACTAGTTAATTTCAGGCCCGCACGGCTCACTTCATTATCGGGCTGTGTCGTGCCAACCCACGGGTTCCAGCTCTGGCCCACGGCACGGCACGGTAAGCCTTATCCGTGCCGGCCCGGCCCGATTAGCACGTGGCCCGTTAGACAGCCACGACCCGTTGTGGGAAGTGGGGAGGGACGCGCACGCAAGCGACGACAGCGGCGGTGGGACGCGCGCAGTGGGCGGTGGCGAGGCG
>BCLG01002245.1:17435-41278 GCA_001602295.1 Zoysia matrella
GACCGGCGACCACACGGAGCTGCGCGCAAGCTGGCGTGGTGGGGCGGGGCTGCCCGTGACGGGCAGAGGCGGGACTGCGCGGTGACCGTGTTACAACCAGCGACAGTGCGCAAGTGCAGAACAACTTGTGTTCAGGCTTGACGGCGGCAATAAGATGAAGCGTGCTAGAGGCAAGGTTCAAATTCAACTAACTGGGTCTTGGGCTGGGGCCGCCAACCTGTCAAGGTGCTGCCGCCAGACTATCAAGTCGTTGGCTACTTAAGCAAGGAGGGACGTGAGATTGGGACAGGCTGTTATAGATTGTTTTTTTTCTATCTCCTTCTTCTACCTACCCCTCCCAATCTCTCTCTCTGTAATCAGACCTATAATGTGAATCGAGAGGAGATTATACCCATACATGTTGTGTTCACTGTGTGTGTGTGTCGATCCATTTCGCCGCCGCCATTCTGCTCCGTCGTGCGATTGCTGGTGGTGACATTGGTATCAGATTGCTGGGGTGTTGCGTGTTCTCTGCATCCTCTTAGTTCGATCGATCCTTCCTGGGACAGTCAGGATCGCACCAGCGATTCTTGTTTCTCTGTTTTCTCGTTCGATCGACTAGGAGAAGAGAGCGCAACGGGGACCTACAAGCCCGAGCCGTAGGTGAGATTCTTGCAAGGTGTCATGGTGGATACCGAACGCAATTTGTTGGAGGCGCTCAACAAGCTACAGAAGTCGGTGGACAATCTCGAGAGCAAGGTGGAAGACAATAAGCGCGAGTTTGGTCAACTCCGCTCGCAAGTTGATCTGGCTATGGGTGGCCTCACGCTGGTCCAACAAGAACAAGTTCAGGTCACCAAATTGCTGCGGTCTGCACACCTACTACCAGAGACCTCCTCTGATGCTGGCGTCGTGGGCACTCAGTCCGCTGATACGCTGTCTGGTGCTCCTGCAGTACGTACCTCTATTCCCTCTCCCGCTTCTGTTGATGCCACTCCTCCGCCTATGCGTGATGCTCCTCACACCGACACAGACGCCGATCGTACTGGTCGTCATCAGTGGCTACCTAAAATGGATTTTCTAAAGTTCGATGGATCTGATGCTATTATTTGGCTGGAAAAGTGTGCCGCAATTTTTGCTCTCTACCAGATCCCTCCTGCATTTTGGGTGACGGCTGCCTCGATTCATTTGGAAGGCCGTGCAGCACATTGGTTCCAATCCTACAAGTTTCAACCTCATTTTCATGTGTGGGATCAGTTTACTGCAGCAGTGCTCTCTGAATTTGAGGTGGATACTCACCGCAGTAAGACTATGGAGTAATTGGGCTTGCGCCAAACTGGATCAGTTGTAGAGTATCGCATCCAGTTTGAGCAGCTGGTGTACAATATCCTCTTGTATGATCCTGCTATTAGTGAAACTATGATTGTATCTCAGTTTCTTATAGGGCTGAGAGATGACATTCGTGCTATGGTCGAGTTGCAACTTCCAGAGACGTTACAGCGCGCTGCTGTACTGGCTCAGGTGCAGGAGCAACAATTGACGTAAGCGTTCAGGCTTCAGAAATTTTGTTCCTCGATCACAGTCGACACTCCCTCGACAAGACTCCCACTCGTCATTCTCTCCTACTGATATGTGGAAGGCAAAGCAGCTTCGAGATTATAGACGGTTGCATAATCTGTGCTTCCGTTGTGGTGAGCAGTATTCGCCCACTCACAAGTGTGCTGATCCTTCCTCTGCTGCCCCTCTTAATGCTGTTAATGCTATTGTGTGTACTAATGATGGTGGTGGATTTCTGTCTGATGAGCTTTTAGAGGTGGTTGAGACATCATCAGAGTTGGTACCGGTGTCTGATGCTTATGTCTCATTGAATGCTATATGTGGCACTCAACTGAACAATGCCCTTCATTTACAAGCACTGCTCCATAGTCAGACTATTGTTATTCTGGTGGATTCAGGCAGCTCTCACACTTTCGTGAATGATGCACTTCTTACCAGAATTGCCCTGAACACCTCTCCCATACCACCACTGAATGTCCGTGTTGCTAATGGCCACTTAGTGCAATGTTCTCAGGTGGTTTCAGATTTGAAATGGTGGCTTCAGGGACATACATTTTGTGTCACTGCTAGAGTGCTTCCTTTGGTCACCTTTGATCTAATCCTCGACATGGACTGGCTTGAACAGTTCAGCCCAATGACTTGCGACTGGTTATGAAAGTGGATCTTATTTGATTATCATGGCTCTCTCATTACTCTGCAGGGTATTGTTCCCACTGTTACAAATGAGGTTTTTAGCATGTCTGGTGAAGAGTTGCTCAAGTTACACAAAGGGAATGAATTATGGGCCGCTGTACTACTTACTCCTGATTCTTCTGACGCTACCATGCAAAAACATTATATGATGCAGGGGATACCTGCTGCTATCTCTTCATTGATCCAGGAGTTTGATCACTTGCTTCAGTCATCAACTGACTTACCACCTTCTAGGGTGTATGATCATGCCATTCCCTTATTAAGAGACATTGTACCTATTAATTGCAGGCCCTACAGGTACACTTCAGCTCAGAAAATAGAGATTGAGAGGTAGGTCTCTGCTATGCTAAAATCTGGTATTATTATCCCTAACCTTAGCCCTTTTGCTTCTCCTGTGCTATTGGTCAAAAAGAAAGATGGGTCCCGGAGATTTTGTGTTGATTACTGCAAGCTGAATGCTTCCACCATAAAGAACAAATTTCTAATGCCCATAATTGATGAGTTTATAGATGAAATTGCTGGTGCTGTTATGTTTTCTAAGTTAGACCTTAACTCTGGGTTTCATCAGATCAAAATGACACCAGCAGATGAATACAAGACTGCTTTTAAAACTCATCAAGGCCATTTTCAGTTCAAAGTGATGCCTTTTGGTCTTACAAACGTTCCTGCCACATTTCAGTGCCTAATGAGCTCCATCTTCTCTGACTTTATGAGGAAGTTTGTATTGGTGTTTATGGATGACATTCTCATATATAGTAACACTCTCAGTGAGCATGTGGAGCATTTTAAGTTGGTTTTTCAGGTGTTGAGCACTCACAAGATGTTCCTCAAGTTCAGTAAGTGTGCTTTTGTCCAAACCAAGATTCATTACCTGGGCCACGTCATATCTGCTGATGGTGTGTCCACTGATCCTGCCAAGACTGTGGCTATGGCAGAATGGCCAGTACATACTAATTTTACTGAGTTAAGGGGATTTCTTGGCCTCACTGGTTATTATAGAAAATTTGTGAAATCCTATGGTATCATTGCTAAGCCCTTAACTTCTCTGCTGCAACATAAAACTTTTCACTAGACTGATGAGGCTCAGCAAGCTTTTGACTCTGAAAGTAGATATGATGCACACTCCAGTGTTGTCCCTCCCTGATTTTACTCAACCTTTTGAAATTTAAACCGATGCTTGTGACACAAGAGTGGGGGCAGTTTGGTCTCAACGAGGTCATCCAATTGCTTATTTCAGCAAGGCACTGAGTATTGCCAACTAGAAACTCTCCATCTATGAGAAAGAGTTTTTTGCACTGCTTATGGCAGTGGACAAATGGCTCCCTTCTCTGTTGCAGTATCCCTTTGTAGTGAAAACTGATCACAAGAGTTTATCCCATCTGCAGGATCAGTCACTCTCTGCTGAAATGCAACGAAAGGCTATGAGTAAACTAGCTGGTTTACAGTTAAAAATCATGTACAAGAAAGGACCAGACAACAAAGTGCCTAATGCTCTCTCTCAAGTTGGCCACCATTTTGCCTTGCAAGCTGCTTTAGCTTCTGTTCCTGTCTGGATATAAGAAGTACTGAATTCCTATGCTATTGACTCTCATGCACAACAGTTACTTACTGAGTTGGCCTTGGCCTCTCCCAATTCACAGGGATATACGCTGTCAGATGGGTTGATCAGGTATAAGAAGAGGATTTGGGTTGTTGCTAACACGGCCATTCAAACCAAGATCATCAGTGCTCTCCATGCCTCTCCTGTAGGAGGCCATTCTGGAGTTCAAGTTACTTACAAGAGAATTAAGAAGCTTTTCAGTTGGGATGGGCTCAAGAAAGATGTTGACTCGTTTGTGCAGCAGTGTGCTATATGCTAACAAGCTAAACATAAACATTGTAAATATCCAGGTCTTCTGTGCCCCCATCCTATTCCTGTTGCAGCTTGGCAAGATCTCTCCATGGACTTTATCGAAGGGTTGCTCAAGGTTCAGGGATATTCAGTGATATTGGTAGTGGTGGATCGATTCACTAAATATGCCCATTTTCTCCCTGTGAAGCATCCTTATACTGCTGCTTCTATTGCCAAGTTGTTCTTGGATAATATTGTGAAGTTACATGGAGTGCCTAAGACTACTGTGTCAGATAGAGACAAGGTTTTCACTGGCTCTGTCTAGCAAGCTCTATTTGCTCTATTACAGACTCAACTTCACATGTCCACAGCCTATCATCCTCAAACAGATGGCCAAACTGAATGAGTTAATCAATGGATTAAGATGTTCTTGCGCTGTGCTGTGAGTGACACCCCTTCATAGTGGCTCTTTTGGTTGTCATTAGTTGAATTTTGGTATAATTCTTCTTATCACACTGCATTACAATGTTCACCTTTTAAGGCCCTCTATGGCACTGACGCTTCTGTGGGTACTATTCCTCTGTTATCTAATTCTGTCAGTAGTGAAGCTTCTTTAGTTCTTACTGACAGACAGGTGTTTACTGATTTTCTGAACAAAAAACTTGCAATAGCTCAGAATAGGATGAAGTGGTATGCTGATAAGAACCGTTCCCCCACGCTCATACCAAGTTGGTGAACTGGTGCTTCTTAAGCTACAGCCATATGCACAGTCCTCTATGGTTAACAGGCCTTGTCCTAAACTTGCCATGAAGTTTTTTGGTCCTTTCAAGATTCTTGAGAAGGTGGGTGAGGCGGCCTACAAGTTGGATCTTCCTCCAGATAGCATGGTTCACCCGGTGTTCCATGTTTTCCAACTTAAGAGCTTCACTCCTAATCACACTCTAGTGTTCTCTCCTTTGCTGGTTCCTCTAGTCTTAGATGCTCAAACTCTGTTGTCTGAAAGCATTCTTGACAGAAGACTCACTAAGAAAGGCAACGTCGCTGTCACCCAGATTCTGGTAAAGTGGACTTCGTTGCCGGAGACTATGGCTACTTGGAAAGACTACTGTGTCCTGCGTGCCAAGTTTCCTACTGCTCCAGCCTAGGGACAGGCTGGTTCTTCAGGAGGGGGCATTGTTACAACCGGCGATAGTGCGCAAGTGCAGAACAACTCGTGTTCATGCTCGATGGCGGCAACAAGATGAAGCACGCCAGGGGCAAGGTTCAAATTCAACTAACTGGGTCTTGGGCTGGGGCCGTCAACCTGTCAAGGTGCTGCCGCTAGACTGTGAAGTCGTTGGCTACTTAAGCAAGGAGGGGTGTGAGACTGGGACAGGCTGTTACAGATTGTTCTTGTTCTTATCTCCTTCTTTTACCTACCCCTCCCAATCTCTCTTTGTAATCAGACCTATAATGTGAATCGAGAGGAGATTATACCTATACCTGCTGTGTTTGCTGTGTGTGCGTCGATCAATTTTGCCGCCGCCGTTCTGCTCCGTCGTGCGATCGCCGGTGGTGACAGACCGAGACTGCATGGCGATCGGCGAAGAGCACAGGCCTGCGCAGCGACCGACCGAGGTGGGGCGGGGCTGCAGGCGACCGGCGACTAGCTGAGGCAGGACTACGAGCCGACCGAGAATGGTGACCTGCTCGACAACTAGCTCGATTCCTCCCTCGACATCAGCTCCTTCATTGGACCAGCAAGTGAAAGAAAATGTATGGTTCCCCAATGCAAACCTCAACATTAATCACTAATGTGATGTCATTGGATCTGTATTATTTTTTATGGAGTAATTATTTGGGAGTGATCCGTGCTAATTACCTTTTGATTTCCATGCAAATAATGATACATGTGTTTCACCTTTAGGTCATGTTTGTTTCATGGGTAAATTATGTGATCCAGATTATAATCTCGATATTATGAGTCTGTTTGGATCTACTATGAATTATTAAAAATTTGATTATGGAGGTAGAATTCGAATTATAAAAGAATTCTGGTAGGAGTGTTTGAAACCATAATATATAATCTATTTTGTAGTAGTAGTTACATACAAAGAAGAGGTGGGAATGAGGGGAGAATAGACCGATTTTCAAACCAGCTAGCCTTGATCGAACTATTGTTTCCAATCGAACCGTGTTCGAACCAGATCGACCCGTTTCAAACCATTTTCCATGGTTGTTCTGATACAAAACGAATGAGGCCTTAGGCAGATCAAAACTATACTCCATACAAGCGCTGTATATTTACACAGGATTTTCAGTTCAAATACTTGCGTCCCTGAAGTTTAAGCTTTGTTTCGATGGTGGATTATTTCTTTTTTCTGCATTTTTTTATTGTGAAATTGAAATATTTTTTGTAAAATTCTTATAAATTTTTTATAAAATTTATGCGTTTGTCTGACCCTAAATGGATTCAATCTTCGCTAGAACGTCGGAGTATGCAGTAGAATTTTATTAGTCGTGCTACACATTTACACAACCGACAGTGGAACCAATCGTTCCGTCCCCATCGAAATCACGTGACGCGCACGTAGTACCGTCATGGCGTTCAGAACTGCGATCTGATCGAATGCACAGCCGAGCCATTTCACCGTCATGTTCTCCTGGACGGAACGGAGTCGCTCGCCATTCGCTGAACCCAATAGTCCGCCAGGAACGTCTTGGCGGCGTCGAGGCTGGGGAAGTAGGGCGGCTCGAGGAACATCTGGACCAGCGGATCCATGCCCTCCGCCGGAACGAACAGCACGTGGTTGCCCGACGCCTCCGTCGTGCCCATCACGGCGGCCACGAGCTGACGGTACGCGAAGAAGAAACGCCTCACGGCCGCCTCTACGGCCTGGAAGGCCTGGAGCAGCTCCACCTTGTCGGCGTCCTCACCCTCGCCGCGCCTTCGGCTGTGGTACAGCCTCATGGCCGCCTCCTGCACCCTCGGCCCGCCGTTGGGGTCTGCCTCGACGCCGAGCACCCAGGGCACCCGCTTCTTGAGGTCCCTAGTCGTGTTGGCGACATGCAGCAGCGCCCTGGACCGGAGGCAGAACGACGTGTCCGAGCCCGGAGCCGCCCGGATCGCGAGCTGGCTCTTGAGCCGCAGGAAGTCGTCCGGGTCCATCAGCAGGTGGAGGTCCTCGACGTCAGCGAGGAGCTTCCAGACGCGTTCCAGGATCCAGCAGTCGCTCGCCGCCGCTTCCCAGCTCTTCGCTTCGATCCGGTCGTTGAGGCGGATGAGGAGCTGCGAGGCCGCGCAGAGCCACGACTCGAGTATCTGGTGGATGGTGAACAGAGCCTTGTTCTCCCGGTTAATGTGGCGGGACTTGGGCTCCGGGGCTATCTTCGGCTTGAGCGCGTGCAGCTCGTGCGGCCGCACGACGCGGTCGTACTCGAGAACCGGCTTGCCGGCGAGGTTGGGCTCACCGAGGCCGAGCGTGAAGGCGCAGCCCTGCATCTGGCCCTCGACGACGTACATGATCCTGGCCGCGAGCGTCTCGGACTTGTCCCACGCGGCGAGGCGCGGGAGCAGGCTGGCCTCGCTGACGCGGCACACCACTGCGGCGGCGGTCCCGGGTATCTGCCACACCTCCGAGCCGCTGCGCTCGCGTGGGAGCACGCCCGCGGTGGCGCTCAGCTCGGCGAGCGGCGCGCTCCGGTCGCCGTCGCAGAGCGTGGCCACCAGCTCCACCTCCCGCGCGGCGAGGGACTCCAGCCGCCGCGCCAGCTCTCGGCGGCAAGCGTACCCGCGCGGGTCGGACAGCGCGACGGACACGAAGCGGAAGGTGATCTCCAGCGCCTGCAGCGCCGGCTTCACCAGGCCCTCGCCCGCCCAGTCCGGGAAGCACCCGGGCTTCCACAGCCTCGACAGCTCCGGCAGGCGGAAATGCTGCTCGTACGCCTCGGCTGCTGACGCGTCCTGCGCCTGCAGAGCAGGCGAGGATGACGGCGACGAGGGCACGCACTGCTTGTCGCCCGGCCGCACCGGCGAGACAGGGGACAGCTTGGGCGTCGCCATTTCGGCTCCAGCTGAACTACTCTCCTCCAGGTGAACGTTCGTTGGTTTTGAAATTCCTACAGCTCTGTATACTCCGCGCAAGCTCTTGCTTCTTTGCAGGCTCTGGTTCTAGAGTTTGGCCTCGAGACAGCTCTGTATACTCCGCGCAAGCTCTTGCTTCTTTGCAGGCTCTGGTTCTTGAGTTTGGCCTCGAGAATTCGCGCTGATCGATCGGGTTTTGATGGGGTAGCCGATGTGATGGAGCGTGGCAAGTGGGTGTGAACCGCGCTGCGGCCTGTGTGAAACCGCGCGGAGCATTCAACTGCAGCTGGTGGGCGCGGGCGTGCCAGCGTGGGCGAGGTAATTATTGGCGGCGACGGATGGATTATGCGGAGTTTCGGACGAGCTTATCCGCAGCGCAAGCAGACGCGATGTTTTCTCGGGCTCGGGCGGCGCACGCCCTTGTAGTTTATGGATGGAACGCGGACGTCGCCATCCGGCGTCCATTCCATCCGAAGCTGGCACGGGGTTCGCCGAAAACTCCAGCATCCTCCCGTTTCGAGCAATTTTTCATTCCTCAGTGAACGGCAGCGACTGCAAACTTCCTTTACTCAACTTGCTCTTGCTGGCAAAAAAGTATAAAAGAGAAAGGTAGGAGTAGTTTTCTTCTCGCGCCTCTCAGCGACGTACTGCGGAACTGGCGTGAAGTGGTGGAGTAGATCGTGTATTGTAATCCTGGTCGGCAATGCCGTGGAGGAGTGAGTCTGCTTTGTTTTTCTGCTTTGCTGTGGCTGGAAGTGATTGCAAGCAACTTCCGTAAAAGGTCCAGCCAGTTTCTCGCCGCGTTTTAGTAGTTGACCTTGTCCTTGTTTCTCGGTCCTCAAGTTCTGATACACGTTCACTTTTTACAAGTCAACTAGTTTTAAAGTATTTGATTGAAGTTGCTCTATTAGCTTTCTTCTCATTTGCTCATTCTGCTAAATACTCAACGATTTAGCACAACCAATGTTGAAGTCTAAAACACTCGAAGAATTTACCAGCCAGCCGCACCTCGTAGCTCACGGTCTGACGTGGATTTGCTCCAAATCCTGGACCAGCCAAAGCTCTAGATCTGCATACCCACTGCGCCGGCGATCGTGAGGCCATCTACGCAGCCAAACTTTGACGGCGGCGGCTGCGCCGGGCCGGGAGTCCATTTCCAGCTTCGTTCCGGTCTGCGGAAGCACGCGCGAAGGTTGTCTATCTTTAGGAGGAACTCTGTAATTGCGTCCCCATTGTCAGTGCTTATCTCCAAATGAGTCGGTTCCGGACGTAGTTTAATCGGTCATCTACCTTGACCAAGCATACAAGGATCGAAGGAGAGACCAGTGCCGTTCCAGTCTCTTCGCGATAGCTATAGATTTCACAAGTTAATTTTTTTATTAATTAAGCTGACACGATATAACGCTAAATTAATAAAGCTGACCGTGATTGCGTTTGGCAGCAGCCGGTAACAGGCATCATGTTATTATGTTTCTTTTCAAGTGTTCATGCATATCCAGGAGGTACAGTTCAGGTGGTGAACAGAACTGTAAGCTGAAAACGACGTTGTTGATCAGCGGCCAGCGAGTTGAGGTCTGCGGCATGTCGACGTAGGTCGGCGGATAAGCGGATTAAGTTAACCCGGCGACGGTGGAGGAGGGCGGCGCCGCCGACGGACCGGCGAAGGAGTTCATCAGCTCGATCCTGGAGCACTCAACAAAACAGGATGAAATGATTACCTCAGTCTCGCGTGCATACGTATCGTGTTTGCGTTGGTGGGTTCGCTGATTCAGATGAACGAAGCGATCGAGTGAGTCAAAATTCAGACGGACGTTTTTAGTTCTGAAATTTGTAACGATCTGAAAACAGATCCGTCTGAGAACACGAGGCATCCAACACTGCTCTGATCTTTTAGTCCGGAACCGGGGAATTAGCACCTGATGCCTATCAGGTTTGGCTATGACACGAGTTGACAAGAGGCTTGTGCAAACAAACATCTTGGGATCAGTACAAGTACCCATCAGTCCATCAGATCAACTAGTGGGATACCTACAGCCCCCGCCAAATTAGCACGATCAAGCACGTGCACTATCATCAACCAGATCGAAAATTGCGGTAAGAATCCCACGCTCATCTATGGCGCGTCCGCTCCTCGTGCACGTCAAAATCCCTCGTTAATTACGATCACATCGACAATTGCAGTCGGGGGTCACCGGTCACGGTCAAGCTCCGCGCATCAGCGGAGAGCCCCGATGCGTGACGCCCCAGCGCCCGGAGGTCGCGGGAGCGGTGCGGGTCCATATCATCGACGGATACGAGCCGAGGATTATGGCCACCCACCAGTGCAGACTAACTTGGATCTCATCAAGAGTTTCGGATAAGAGCCAGCGATCAGGGTCGCTGATGACCGCCCTCGCTCTCGCGTGCGTCGACTGGTATTAAGCGTGTCGACCGTATCCGCACGACCACCCGGGATCTTGTTTCGGGAAGCCAAGGCGGAAGCCGAGGCCTCCACGCAAAAACATCTGTCGCCGTCGCTGCAAAAGCTAGAGGACACGGGCAGTTTCACTCTCCGACGAAACTGAGCTCGCGCCCGGTCTCGGTCCGCGGAAGTGTTCCGGCCGGAAAGGAGACACGGATCCGTGGCGCGCACGAGAGGAGACCGTGGCAACGCGAGTTTATCCGGTGCTTGGCCATGCATCATGCATCGATCGAAGTTAGGCGGCGAATCACGGCGTGGGGCGTGTAGCCGCCCGGGCCGACGACGGCAGCTGGGACTTGGTGGACGTGCGCTGCACTGCCCATCGCGTCTTCGTTTCCCCACTGGACGCGCCTTCACGTGCGGCGGGACGATGGGTCGGGGAAAGCCGAGACCAGTTGGAAAACGAAGGCGACCCACCACAACTGCAGAGGCCAGAACAGAGGAGCCCAGCATCGGCGCCGGCGTCTCGCAGCTCTCGCTCATGCCAGGGGACCGTACGCGACGCGCCCCAGCATGTGAGTATCAGGTGAGGCGACACCGAATCGGTGCCTGGCCATTAGGCTTTGCTAAGCTACTTGGCTACTTGCTGTCGAGCATCCAAGAAGGATACGGGAATACGGGATCACCGGATCAGGGCACACCCGGGTTTTTCAGTAGTGTTATGGACGGATGGCAACTAGATCCATGGGCCACACAGAATATGGGCCTGCTAGTGCTGTTGCGGTCCGTAGTCATTTCTTACGATTCAAAGTACAGGCCTGTTTAATGCATGGGCCAGTTTAGGCCCGTGGTAAAATGAAGATCTTTTCTTTTTTGAAGTTGTATGCTAGGATCTACTCCTACTTCAATCCTACTCGTATGGCGTGAATTTTGAAGAAATTGAATGAACATCCAAAGGTATGGATGGAACGCGCACACTTATATGATCAATTGCATTCACATGCTGTAACTCACGAATTTCCCTATTTCAAGCTGTACTACAACGTGTAATGGAAGTTGGAGACAGTAAAATTTTTTCCCCTATTTCAAGCTTGCAAGACAAGATGCAAATGGATTCAAATATGTTAACCTGAGGTTTCGAAGTTGGAACTGTCGATCGGAGATCAAACGCACAGAATCACGTCACGTGCGCGGGATGACTTTTTTTTTTTTTTTTTTTTGAAGAGCCAAGGCATGTTCGCGCCCACGCCTTCCCGGCGTTCCCGCGCGAGGACGGAAAAACCTTTTCGCGCTCTCGCGCAGAGGCCACACCCCATCTACGCGCCCTTTTCTTCCCACATCTGCCCCGCTCACCGCAAATCTCCTGCATCGCCAAGAGCAACCACCAATTCCCACCCCCATCAAGCTTCAATGCCGACTCTCCGCAGCGCCACGGCGAACTCGTCCCCGGCGCACGCCGCGTCGAGCACACCGCGCAGCGTCAAGCGCCGCCTGACTCCTGGCCGCGCCGGCCAGTCTCCCACTGACGCATCGCGGCACACCTCCCCGCACCGATCCCCGCATGCCTGCGCCGGAAACGTAAGATCTGCTCCGCTGTTGTTTCGTTTTCGTCTGTTTCCAGTTGCAAACTTGCAATGCGCACCAACCGCTTGAAATTTCAGGTCTTCACGCCCAAGCTGCTCTCGGCGTCGCCCAAGTCCTCAAGGAAGCGGCTCTACGGCGACCTTGTCGCGCCTGAGAAGCCCAGATGGCATCCCCGTGGCAATCCTCTCAGTTCCAATTTTTGCCGACCCATGTATTTGTTTTGTTGAGATTTTTGGGTCTGATAAAGAATTGGCTCACGCAGACCCCGCGCAGATGCGGGCGGTCAAGGAGGCGCTGCACGTTGCAACGGTGCCGTCCTGCGGGCTGGTTTGCCGGGACGACGAGCAAAATCGCGTGCTTGAATTCTGCAAGGCGTGCGTTGAGCAGGAGAAGGCTGGGAGCCTCTACGTCTGCGGGTGCCCTGGCACCGGGAAGACCTTGTCGATTAACAAAGTCAAGGAGAGCTTGGTGCCCTGGGCAGATGAGGTAGGGTATAATTTCGTCTCATGTTCAGCGCAGTTTTGGATTTCCAAATGCATTTTTGTTGATTTGTTATGCTACTTTGTGTGAGTGCAGATGGGAATGGAGACACCTGATAAGATAGCAATCAATTGTACAAACTTAGGAAACACATCCGATATTTTTGGCAAGGTATTATTAACTGCCACCAAATTATCTGTGCCATCTATTTCCGAGGAAAAAGAAAAAAAAGGGTTTTCTAATGTAGTTTTCAATGCAGATACTAGGACAATTTCAGGGACGGAAGAAGGGATGCAGCAAATTGTTACCACTACAGCAACTTCGGAGCATGTTTTCCAACAAGGAATCAACACGAACAAAAATGATGTACGAACAGCTTGTATCAACTGACGATTGGGTTTTCCTGTTGTTTTGAATATGTTTTCTGAAATGCCGCTGCTGTTACCAGGATGGTTATTGTGGATGAGATGGACTACTTAATTACAAGGGACCGTGCAGTTCTACATGATCTTTTTATGCTTACAACCCTCCCATTCTCTAGGTTCATCCTAATAGGTGAAGTTTTGAATGATACTTCCACCAATGCATAGCCGTTTATGTCAAGCAACCTTTTGATACCCTTGCTGACAGATAATACCATTTTTCAGGAATTGCAAATGCCATAGACCTAGCAGATCGGTTCCTTCCAAAGCTTGAATCATTAAATTGTATGCAACATTTACAATATTGAATGCCACATTTTCTTATATGCTGCAACTTTAAATGAATCTTTCTTTGCTGCCCCAATTGATAGGCAAACCTCTTGTTGTGACTTTCCGTGCTTACTCCAAGGATCAGATAATTGACATAATTAAGCATAGGTTAAAGGTAACTATCTCCTCATTACCTCATGTAAATAATCATATTTTATAATGGCCCACTACAAATTATCAAAATTCAGCTGCTTGTTGTTCATGCTTTTTCAACCGTCACTTTTACAGGTTCTTGAGTATGAAGTTTTTGAACAACTGGCCCTGGAGTTTTGTGCTAGAGTAAGTCCCAACTGTCATACAAGGCTTCTCATTAGCTAGATTACTGCACCCCATATTTTCATTTTGTAATGTAATTGTGAATGCTATTGTATCAGAAAGTTGCAGCAGCATCTGGTGACATGAGAAAAGTTCTTGGTGTTTGCAGGTAACATACTTCTCCTGCTGAGGAAATGATCATATTCTGTGCAATCTGTAGCCTAACAGCTAATACAAGTTAGTGCCCAAAGGCCAAATCTGTGGCCTCCACTACTATATTTGATAAAATGCAGCGCTCAACATTTTCTGTTATGGAAGGTGTTCCGAATATTGTTGATGCATATGCAAACATGGTCAGAAATTGTGCATTTGATCACTATAGCAAATCAGCCATTATTGTATAACATCTTCTGCAAATTTCAGGATCGCTGTGGAGGTTCTTGAAGCAAATCTAAAAGGTTCTGATCAAGAATTGGGCATGGTAGGTTCTGTTTCTCACATAACCATTTTAGGCAGCAAGTCCCAATAGGAACAAAAATTAGTGGTTTTGTGGACTCCAGACCAAATAAGACTTGTAGATCATATTTATGTTGATCTAGTTCTATGACATAGTATCTGCATAAGTTTTCGTCACCAACTATGTGAACCAATAGGATTATATAAATAAGGTCTTAACTATTGCTATTCATGCTGTTGAATGTTACTTATGGCCTCTGTGTCTTAGTACATAAGTCTGAATACATTTCTTTAGCCAGAAATGAACTCATTTAGCAGCTGGATACTCTGAATTAATGGAGTCTAATATTTATACTTACAGGTGACATTTGACCATATGGATGTAGCTTTATCAAAGGCATTCAAGTCAGCAGTAGTAGAAAGCATATTGTGCCTTCCCCAACACCAACAGGTAAGGGCAAAGTATTTCAGAAGCCTTATTGTTTCACTCTTTGATTTTGGGAAAAAGAAAAGAAAAGATATGTAATCACTGTCCTGCTAATTCCATCCACTAACTTGAGTCTCACTCATGGATGAAATTTTTGACAGATGGTACTGTGTGCATTGGCAAATGCTTTTCAGCATTGCAAGAAAAAAACTACTACTCTTGGAGAGGTGAATCTTTGTAACATTATGAAAGAAGAATTTGGCTCCTGTATAATTCTAACTCATCTATACTTAAATTGTTTCAGCTCAACAAATCATACATTGAAATTTGTCGATCAACCCAAGTCCCAGCAGTTGGGATGCTTGAATTTTCTAATATGTGTATGGTTTTGAGCGATCAGGTACGTAATGCCAAGGCTTATTATCACTAAATGCATTCAAAGAAAACAAAAGCAACTGATTTTTAGTGTTTGATGGAGTTTGCATTATAGGGATTCATGAAGCTAGGACAATCGAAGGAAGATAAACTAAGGAGAGTGTCGCTTCAGATAGACAGTTCAGATATCACTTTTGCATTTAAGGTGCGGTTAAAAATTTCTAAGCGTACTTGTTTGGCAATATAATTAGTGTTCTGTTTCAGGCGTATTTATTGAGTTAATCTATGTTACAGGGGAACCGTTTCTTTCAAAAATGCCTGGGGCTGCCAAGATAATTTAATTGATCGCTCCATGCTGCCATTGTTGATTGTACATTCTGTTCTGTATTGACATTATCCAGTACAAACAAAATTTGAACTCGAGATCTTTGGAAGCTCAGGTGACTAACTACATTCCTATTATGCTAGCTAGTTCTGAACGTGATAAAGCTAATCAATAATGATAGAATGGGCTGCATTATCTTCTACTTGTTATGCATTCAGCAAGCTGCAGTTTACTGGTTGCTTCATCCTAATGGATTGCTTACAAATTCAGTAATTTCTCTTTGTTTCAGATATTTGGATTCTGTTGGAACGGATCATGGTAAAAGCATGAAGAATCTGTTTGTTTGAGTTGAGGGAAGTGTAAATGTGATGAGTTTATGAGTCATCTAACAACATTCTTCTGAAAGGAAGTTGACTGTAGTTCTGATTTTTCCATTTTTTCCCCCTTACATGTATGAAGCTAACAATTAGCATATCAATAATAAGTCTGCTAACAATTGTCAAATTGCAATATTCATCGACAGCATTGTTGTAAAAGGCTACAAACTGCAAATTTTTATTCCTTTTAAGGAAAACATAGCTCTGCTGCTCTGTTGAGATTCTTTGGTTCAGTGTTTTCTTTTTCTTCGTTTCATCTGCTTGTCTCGTTTCTTTGGCTGGGTTGTAATCGTACGTTTTCCTTTCGTTTGGGAGGAAAAAAAGAGCGGAAATGAAGATCAGTTCATCTGAGTGAACTGATCTCTAGGCCATCGTACATTGTGTATGATCTTTGCCGCCGGACATAGATGATGAGCTGCGTTGTTGAAATAATCATCTGGCCAGCCGGGCACTTGGTCAGCAACACTCGAGTGATGTTGGCAACCAAATTACGAGTGTTTAATTTGGTTGGGCTGGGCCGGGATATTCTCCTTTTTTGAATTATCTGTCAATCGCGATGCATCCATGTATTTGGGCCGTGATAGAAGCACGCTCTGGGCTTGTAGTGCAGCCCAACTTGCTTGCGTTGTCATTTCTTAATGAAACAGCCTTCTTACTCACTGCCTATATATTAGGGCACAAATTTTGCAGCTACTGGCCTTATTGGGCCTCTTTCATTCACTAGTAACAACCTATCAGTTCAAACAAGAGGAACAATTATCCGAACATATCCGCAAAAGAATAATCTGTATTCCAAAGCTCCAGAACCCAACTTTATCCGAGCATGATATAACAATTCAGGTGAACCAATAATATTCCACCTGACACTGTAATTGAGTGTGACTAAGGAAAGAACATATACTCCAAACCCTTATTCTAAGCTGCCGACTCTAGGTCCGTGTCTTTCCAGATCGAGATTACTGTTAAACAGGACCAGCACGACAAGGACTTAAGGCGCAGCCATGCCTTGTTAGGTGTGTTTAGGTCAGGTGTGGACGGAGGCGAACAGATGCTGCGCGCGCTGGTACATGTCATGGCACAGTATCGAAAGTTCCAAACTGGCCCGCATCACGGGGGAGCTGGAATCGGATTGGCCGCGGCCATCATCACCACCATCTCCATCATGATCGCTCACAGCTCAGATCCCTTCACTTGATGCCGCGCAAGAGGCACGGCACCTTCACCCTCGACCACATGTCCCAGGAGTCGAGTATCTTGCTCACATCCTCCACTATCAGACTCGAACCCCACTCCATTTCTCTGGAAACCTGAAAGAACTGCGGCAAAGCGGATCCATGGCGCTTTTCCAAAAGGACAAACCGGTGCTTTCGAACGCACCCCCACCCACATTTTCCAGGTTTCCAGATCCTCAAAGCTCCCGCTTTTGCCGAAATTAATGATGGTTCCTGTTCCCTTTCGCGTCCTGCCGGCCGAGAAGGCCCGGTGAAAACTCAAAGGCACAGGTTTCTGAACTTGTTTACTTACGTTACGTCCCAACCAAAACATTCCACTCCCATCCGTTTGTTTAAGCACCTCGTTGAAGGGGAAGGAAGGTCAGAGAGCGCGGCGCGGCTAAGCAAACCGAGAAGGTGACGGCTCAGCTGCAGAATCCACGGCCATCATGACCATGTTCCCGCTCCTTAATTGTGAGCGCCAAATGATTGCGGGATCGCCGTTCGTACCCTCGCTTTCACGAGCAATAGTGGTATGGATCCCAAGTTCCCGCTCATAACGCACAGTATGTAGATGTGAACGCCGCGGCCGCGTCGCGGGATCACGGCACAGTAGCGCGTGCGAGCCATTGATTCGATCGGTTTCGTTTCTTGGGCCCCTAGGCCCCAGCACGGCGCTGCATGGTGAGGCTATCGATCAACACGGAACACCAGATGGGAAGGATCGGCTTCGCGATAAGGATCTCTGTATTTGAGATGGATTCGCGCGGATCGGCGAGATGGTGTAGCTCAATTATATGGCGCGCCCGTGTCGCTGCTGCGCGGCGCGGGTCGGCGCCTCCCCGCACGTGAACGGCCCAGGGACGTCGGCGTCCGCACCCGCGCCACACGGATGTCTGTCCACAGGCGATGCCCCTGTCAAGGACTCTGTGCCCTGAAAATGAAACAGGCGCGGCTCCGGCAAAAAGTAAGGTGCTACCGCTATATTTTAGGAGGCGTTTGTTTTTTTATTGTCAAGATACGAAATCCTTGCAGTACTACCAGTAGCAGATATGATATGCATGTAGACTGTGACAATAACCAAAATCTGTACTACTATTATATTCTTCGGACTTACTGTATTTACAGTGGTTGTCAAAAAGAGTATTTACAAACCGTAGGAGTTTGTTGCATGAATATATCTTCATGCGTGCACTACTGCTATTGATTGGTCACGCGCCACATGGCGCACGACTGGTTCTAGGCAATTTTGGACAACTGGACGCTGAGCACCCATCATCTTCTCAAGCTTCTTTCATCATCATTCATCAGCGTTTCCCTTTGGGGAGGTGGCATCGCCCACGGGCCACGGCCTCCATGGAACTCCGCTGCTGCCCCATCGCCAGTTTCACCACCGGCACAATAGTTATGCTCCCCGGAAAAAGGACGCTGAAACCCTGGAGTCCAAGCTGAACCAAAAAAAAAAAATTAAAAACTTTCGTGCAATATGGCGACTCCATACCCTGGACTGGGATCGCTGTTAAACTAGTGCTTGCTCTCAACAGCATGCACTTGGCCGGTCAGATCTGTGACTAAAGTCCATAGAAGCGTCTGAGATAGCGTTCAAACCTCATTACTATTGTGCATGTACTATACTCTGACGTGCGAGTAGTTAGCAGGACATGGTTAGATTAATTGACATGAGAAGCCAAGCCACAAGGATAGATAACACTAGTGGTAGGGCACAATCTAGCCTGATTATTTTTGTTACGAACATGCATACCAAACTTCGACTGACAACCTGCTACTACTAATTGTTTGATCCCACTCGTCCTTTCTGAGCAAACATGACTACAGAACTGTTTCTTGAGAAGCAATTAACGCCCTAACTCCGATACTATAGTGGCGGTGATATACAGCATATTGATAGCGCCCTTTCAGAGCCAGACTTCCAGACTCGCTAACAGGAATTCTTGACACATCTCTTGGGTGCCAGAATCTTCCTCTCCAAAGCATCCTTTCTTGTGGTGGACGACAAGACCGAGGCTGATGGGTGAGAGGAAACGAATCAAGCAAACGAGTCACTCACATGTGAATGAATCATTTTACAGCTTCCAATAGATGGACAATGATGACATGTTGGAACTGCTGTTAGTACTGCCCGGCTACTCCCCAACATTGTGGGTAGGTGAGATTGGACGCCCCAAACAAGCTTGTCAACAGCTCAGAAGCTGGTTTAAAAAGAAAGGGCCCCCAAACAAAACAAAACACAAGGGGAAAGCATGGGGCCGAACAACTCTTGCATCAAAAAAGCTCGAAACATTCCCTCCATTGGTGGCTGGATGAATTGACAGCAGCTTTTAAATAGTATTGTAGTATCAGCATTCGGTTGCTGTCAAAATCGAAACCCAAGTCCCAAAGCCTCCACTCTTTCTGGCCCCAACCACTGTCACTTCGCCACTACTACTGCCATTAGCTCTTGCTTCCCGGGGGGCTTGGTTTTCCATGGCAGGATTCTCACATCCCCTCAAGTCAAATCGTGCCGCCGCTTGCTTGTGCAGATGCGATGGCGTCCACCTCGCCCTTTTTTGACATACGTGCCGAGGAACGATCGAGCCGAGTGCGTTTTTTTTTTGGTTTCGGGCTGCACGTCTGTTTCGGTGCGCGTAATTAGCTTCGCCATCAGCCACCGGCATCGGATACCTTGGAGGGTTCAGGACGTTAACGTTATGCTCCGATGATGAACACTGTTGCTAATCCAGCGTGGCCGCACGCGAGCAGACATCCGTTAGCTTTAGCGGATATTTATAATTTCGTATAGAAACAGTGTGAGGGACCGGAAATTATCTCGCTCCACGTCAGGCGAATCATTATAACTGGAGAATTCTTTGTTCGAATATTTAGAGTTTATCTGGACAATGACACAGATACGGCACATTCTGATTGGCATTTTCCTTTCATATATTCCTCGTCTAATCGATAAGGATTTCAGCTGCGCAACTTGCCTTGGTGCCAAACCGGGGATGGCTACACGCTCACGCACGCACGCGTTTCTTGATGAAACGATTGAGCCGACACGCACCAACAGCCTGACCCAGCAGGCGGGCACGATGGCCTGGCCGCCGGATCCTCGCCGGCGCAACTAGCGAACACCGAATCGCGCACTAGCTTATCCACCCCCGTTTTGCTGCGCCGGTGCACCCTAAGGTTCGTACAGCCACCGCGCTGATGCAACCTGGGTGGCCCGTCCATCCCCCTAACGCCCAGCCCTGTGGAGCCACGCCCGTCGCGATCCATCTCTCGGCCGATTTTACAAAACACTTTGGTGGCGTAGCGGCGTGCCGTACCGGGCCCTAGCGCACAGGGAGACAGCTGATGGACGGGACGGTTCGATGGAGTATACTCCTAGATGGCAGCAGGGCAGTGGAGGTGACATGGTTCTGTCCGGTGAGTGAGCGAGGTCGTGGAGCAGGCAATGATCCGTGGCCTAAACCATGGATGGGATCCCCAAGAGGCAGACAAGAGGGGGACAGGCGCCGGTCGTGGAGGCGCGCGGGTGGCGTGCGCGCGCTGTGCCTGTGGCCGGCAGCGTTGGCGTTGCCACTCCAGCTCTCAAGTGGTGTACTCTAGGCTGCCCTGCCCGGCAACGGATCATGAGGCTTTGAACTTTACATGGCTGTTGGTTAACAAAATTCGGTGGTGCCTTCTGAGTGTGCGCCACTCACTAGTGCTCCATGAGGGCACGAGAGATCGATCATGCATGACCTGCGCCTCGTTGCTCGGATGGCCCAGGGGCTGGGAGGTCCAGCCTGCTCCAGAAGTCTCATTGTTTGACACCAATGATCCTTTCTCGTTCCTGAGAGTTACTACCGTCATCCTATAATAAATGTTTTTTTAAATTTTTAAACATCAATATTTGAGAATTTATTTTATTTAAAAATTATAAAAATATTATTTATTTTATAATAAAATAATTTATTATTAGAAATATTTTAAATTTGACTTATTTATTTTTGTATTTTTATAAATTTTTTAAATAATATAAATAATCAAATATTAATTTAAAAAAGTTAAAAATATTACTTATTTCGAGACGAGAGATAGGTGGCACCTAGTTCCTTAACTTAGAGATACACAATTTTAGCACTGGTCTTACCTAACCTGCGGGTTTCTCGTTTAATACTAGTAGTACTAGTAGCTACAGGGAATGGCGATGTCCCTTGGCTAGCTGGTTTCATATTTCAGACATGGACAGCCAAGCACGTAGGCATCCATGTAGTCCGTGTAGAAAAGGCTATACTCCTACATGCCGTAGCGTATATTCTACTCGTATGCTTAGGAGGGGATCATTGACTTTTGGAGCTTGGATTTCTCAGATCTACTGCTAGACGTACGCTTACTCTACAAATACAGTACTGTAATCCGATCCGAAGCAATGACTAGAGCGTGTTTAGTTGTTGCCTGCCCGACAGCTGCTGCACCCATCCAACACGTGGACAGGTCTGATCCAACGGATAGGAAAGTGTTGATGTCCATATTGAGTCCGAGCCAACACACCGTTCGCACGTTAGAACATCAGCGCTTCTTTTAACACTAGGTTTGAACAGTACCTATGCAACTCCGTCTTGAGATACCTGTTAAAAGAGGATCGTTTTAAAAGCGATTCGAGTTTAGTTAGACTGACCGGATCATCTTCGATCGTCGCCAAGATAAAAAAAGAACAATAAAAAGGATCAAATAAAGAGATTAGAGTTTGAAGAAGAATAAAATATAAAAGCAAATAATAAATTCAATTGAGATATCTTTAACTGGTCATTGGTCTCTATTTTATTGGTTTTATCCAGCAGAGCAACAGATCTCTAAGTTAGAAAATAAATTAGAATTAATCTGTTGAAAACTTTCTTAAATCGATATCACTGAAGTGTTTGATAAAGTGCCAGATGCTCCGATAACCGGAGTCTCATGTTCGTCGTGTAAATTCGAGAATATGAGAGGGTGCCAGACACTCCAAGTGGCCTTCATACTCTAACATGAGACGATTTGTCAGAGAGTTCGATATAGTGCCGGACACTCCGGTGAGTTAAAAATTCAAACTCGAGAGGGTCTGTTGGATAGTCCGACGTGGTGCTAGATACTCTGTTGCCGAATGATTTGGCTTGTGGTCAGACACTTCAGTGGATCAGTGTTTGAACTTAATAGGGCTTGCCAGATAATCTGACACAATGTTGAACAGTTTGATGGTTCCCATGTTCCAAACTTGAGAAAACTTGTGAGACACTCCGTTAAGCGCCGGAGTTTTACTCCAAAGGGATCCAGCAGCTACTCCCCTCTAACAATACCGTTACTTGTGTCCGCGTCCGAAAGGCGCGTCTCGTGTCGGCGCGCGACAACCTTAAACCCAAAGAAATCCGGAACGCCGACGCGGCCATAGCCGTGCACCGTCCGATTGGCGGGGAGACACAGTGGCGTGCGGGGCTTGTCCGGCGGCCACAGCCCATACGTACGCACGTCCCGGCACCGGCGGCAGCGCCCCCTCCGAGAATGATAGGAAAGGTCCCCGCCTCGCCTCGGCAAGCGCTGCGGGCTTGCTTCGAACGCGCGGTTCCCAGAAGATCGCGTCGCGGCCACTTGCGCACGGCGATAAGCCCCCGGTGCCGGCGCCCGACGCGCGGGAGCAAGCGATCCTCTTCGCTTCGAATGCGCGTGCGTATCGCCCTTGTCTCGTGAGGACCAAGGCGAAGTTGATACCGCCGCTCCAGTGATAGGAGTATGTCTCTGCTCGTGCACGACGACTTTAGCTGGTTCGTTAGTGCGCACGAAATCTTAGGTCAGTAGCAAGAGGCCGCAAGTTTTTTAATCGTTAGCAACTGCAAGGTTACCAGAGCGAGGTTCCCTGATCTTACAAGAAACGAAACTTTTATACTGCTCGTCAAATTCTTGGTTCTTACCCATGCACACGACACGTCTCCGAACCAGTCGAAGAAAGCCATGCCATGAACGAGAAATAAAAATACTACTATCTCTCTCGAGTCTCAACTAAAGTGCGCGTTCAGAAAAGGGAAAAGGAATTAGGAGACGTATTATTCGATTCCCTGATACATCTCTGAATTGATAGTTCTGATTACTCTATCTGTTCTTTAATTATTATCGTCGTTGATTTTTAAATTTAATTTTGATCATTTGTCTTATTTAAAACATTTTAATAAATTTTATATATTTTAATATAATTTAATTTACTATTAAAGTTATTTGAATCATAATTTAAAATTTTACATATTCGAACAATTTTTTTTAATAAGACGAATAGTCAAAGTTGATTGTAGAAGTCAAACAGAGATATCAGTTTAAAAAAAAGAAAGAGTACTGCAGATGGAGTCAACTGATGCTCTACAACGGCTAGTAAGTAACGGTCCTGCCTGGTCAACCAGTTTCGATCGACGGATCGACCTGCTGGACGCTCTGTACTGAACACACAATTGTGTAACGGATTAATAATCTGATACTCCTAGTCAACAAATACAAAAAAGAACGATCCAGTCCTCGGGGTAATGGTCAATCTCGGGATGGATCGTCTCTCCTAATTCACCAAGGAATCATTATACCACTGTTCACGCAATATGAAAATACTATCACGTCGGTGCTGATCATCTCATTTAATTAGGGGATCAGATATTTAAACCGGTGGTCTCAGACAAACATATTCCAGCAATTCTTCAGTTGACTTCGTGATTAAAACGTTCATTCCACTTGCATGCAGTGCAACTATTCCAACGTTCAAAAGGGACTTTGCTGCACCCAAGTTTTACAGAAGTTTCGGCAACTCGATGCTCTCTCTATCCTAGTATAGTTTTTTTCTACTTTTAATATCATATTTGATCATTAATCTTATTAATTATAAAAATGTTTAGTTTATTATAAAGTATTTTATTATTAAAAACATTTTAAATATGATGTGTTTATTTTATATTTACATATTTTTTAGTAAGACGAATGTTCAAACTTTAATGTGTAAAAGTAGAAACCGACAACAGAGAAAAAATATCAGAATGGAACTAAAATCGCAGTGAAGTGGTGTTTGGGGGGGGGGGGGGGGGGGGG